>JANEYF010004299.1:0-63346 GCA_029963845.1 Rhamnusium bicolor | reverse complement strand
ATCTTTAATACAAATGATAGATATATTTATACAGCCGTTAAATAAAACTTGCTAAAACGGATTACATTACAATAATATATTTTAAATCTATGGTGATGTCGTGTATCCCTTGCTACACAAAAGATTTTTATTAGACACTTGGCAAACTGACAAAACAAATTAAATCGCTAGCCAACGAGACTCCTAATCCTATGGCAGAGACAGACTACAATAAAAACACGAGTCCTGCGACATTAAGACTAGATATTTTTAAAAGGAAATTAAACTAAGAGAACAAAATACATTAGATTTAAAACAAAAATTATAAAAAGTTGTAGCCACAATATCGATCTTATTCTTAGATTAACGAGGAGTCTCAAAAGAATCAGTTAATTTTGTATAGGGCTCGTGCACATAGCAGCTTGGCGTTGTAATAAATAAATCCCTGTTTTAGCTGTTATTTATGCAGTTTTTTGTTGCCTTACTATTGTTGTTATAACAAGTTCTAAATCTAAATAGAACAAATAATTGCGATTTGCGTTTTTCTTCATAATTTGTAAAAACAGAACTATTCGAGTAATTCAGCAGCGTCGCGGTCGCATCGCAGAGAACGAACTCATATTACTACACAGTCCAGTGGCGTAACAATATAATAAAATACACGTGAAACATACGAAGGGATATTGCATTGCATCAAGTAGGTAAAGGACACCTCACGTCGAAAATTAACCCCCATTCGTAAAGCGATACTAACAAAAATTGGGCACATTAAAAAAAAAATGGAAAATATAGATAGCGGCAGACGAAATGACGGACGCAACAGACAATCAATCATATGGCAAATGTTATACGAATTCTAGATTCTAGTGGAAAAAATCAAGAGAAGTTAGGTCTGCGGAACGTGCAAGCAATTGAATGGCACTTCTATTAATCCAGTAACCAAGAAATGTAGCATTTAAATAGTCTTTGACTATTATTCCATAGTGAGAAGGGCCCATCCTGTTGACACCAAACGTGTGATATGTGAATGGTTCTGTTTTTGTTATGTACATTTGATGTTCCAGCAGCAGTTCAGGACAGTTTGAAACCGTCAGAAATATTCACTGAGTTGCTTCTTATACGCTGAGCTCACTTTATTTACATTAATACTTAACCGCGCGAATATTTCTGTTGCTTTCAAATTAGTCTAAGACTGCTGTTGGAACAAACCTACTGACAACATCCGTGAAATTATAATGTAATAAAGTATGACTAATATCTTTGCAAGAATGGCGCCATACGATACTGGACAGAAAATCTTAACTCACAATCAGTGAGTGTTTACGAAAAGCCACCTTGTGCTCTCCAACCCCAAAAAAAATCCTCCAAAAAAAAAAACAACATTTATTTTTTTTTTCTTTCGAATACTGAATCTATACGTTTAGGTTAATAAAACCCGATCGCCCTTTTGACTCCGACAATGTTGTCAGACCATTAAAGTTGATTTCTCCCACCACTGTATGGGAATTAACAAATTTGAAAACATACATTTTTCATGTAACTAAACTGTTGGCCAAATGAAACTAATATTGCAATTTTCTTGTATAACTGACGAAGAATTTCTTCGTATTGCGATGCGGCCTTGAAGATTTTCTTGCAAAATCCATCAGAAATGAATTGGCTTTACAATGACATTAATTACGATAGAAGATTTGTATACAGAGTGCAAAATGAAACCTTTACAAATTTTCAAAATTTTATTGGTTCTGAAAATGTAAAAAAAACAGTTGCAGTTTTTATTTGTTATGATCTATGGACTAATGGATTTGGACGTTTTTTGATTTGTCTGATATTTCTAGATACAATTTTTTTCTGAACACGAGTCATACTTTTTACGCATTGACCTATCAGTCATCAATGAGAAGTTAAAACAAAGGTTTTTCACTAGAATTTGAAACAGCACCCATGCCTTTAACCACCCTACAAAACTCGCAATTTAAATGTTGTATTCAATGTATTGGAAAGTGAATTTAATGATTTACTCACGATTTTACGCGTTGTTCAGACCTGTTCAGTGCTCTGTCGAATAGAAACAAATACGAATTTAACAATTTTCAAGTATGTTTTGGAAATGTTGGGGAAAATTGCCGAAATGATTTTTTTAAGTTTTACATTAGCTCCATTATTACTGAAGATACTGTTACGAGTTTGCTATCCACACAAACACCTATACCCGTAGATTCGTTGATTGAAAGTCCAGGTAACGCTTACTCACTACTTTGTTTACTAATTAACAATTAACAACAATAGTTTAATTACTGTCTTAACTATAATCATAATTAAACACTATTAAGTCTCTACCTTATTTCTTCTTTACTCATTCACTTTCAACTTAAGACTGACTTTCGGCCCACCGTGCGCCTTATTTATACATACATTTACGCAGTCTACAACATTCCCGGCCCTTCTCGAACAATTCTAGTAACATCTCTCCAGTCTACACAGTCCAGTGGCGTAACAATACGATTTTTGTATAACTGTACATTAAAGAAAAAATAACAGCTTTAAAATTTCGGAACTTTTGAAATTGTAATTTCACGCCTCTGGTTGAAATTTTATGAGTATTTATACAGGGTGACTCAAAATATTAATGAAAACATAATTTATATTAACAAAATTTTGTTATTTATCTTGTCTCTGCAATTAATAATACTGAAATTTTAAAGGTGTTATTTTTTCTTCAATTTATGATTATACACGTATCTTCAATAATAATGAAGTTAACGTAAAACTGAAAAAACCGTTCCGGCAGTTTTCCCCAACATTTCAGAAACATATTTGAAAATTGTTAAATTCCCATTCGGCAGAGAATTGAACAGATAACTCTATACAATCGTGAATAGGTCCTTAATTTTCCACTCTTGAATAATGTTGAATACTACATTTAAGTTTCGGGTATTATGAGGTGGTTAAATGCATGTCCGCTACTTCGAATTCGAGTAAAAAACCTTGCTTCAACTGCTCACTGAAGAGTGATAGGTCAATGTGTAAAAGTATGACTCATTTTCAGGAAAAAAAAGATATCTCTAGAAATATCCGATACCAAAAAACACCCAAAACAATTTCTTCCCATTTGTCCATAGATCCATCCTAATATGACAAATGAAACCCTACAACTGTTTTCTTTTACATTTTCGGAACCAACGAAATTTTTAAAAATTGCAAGGGTTCCATTGTGCACCCTGTATACAACGTCTTCTATCACAGTTTAATCACAGGTTCAATGCTTAGCCAGTTTATTTCAGATGAAATTTGCAAGAAGATATTCACGACCGCATCTCGATACCTCCTATCGTTTTGAAGATATTCTTTTTTCAAATCACACATGATAATTGCAATATTAGTTTCATTTGGCCAGCAGTTTATAATAAATCTGACTGCAGGACATTAAAATGTATTGTGTTATTCCTTATCAATGCGCCCCAATGCAGCAATGGAATTTGCTGTTTTATTTGTGATAGTTTCAGGCAATAATCTCACCCCTACCTGACCCAATATCTACATTTATATAAAATAATAAATTTTGTTGTTGATTTATGCTAGTTGGACTCACTAAGACCAAGAGAGCCTGCGAGAGAGGTTGCGTACTGCTAGTGACGCCCTTTCCTTTGATTTATTCAAAGTTGTATGGTAGTAAAACTAGAACCTACCCCTCTCGCCGATTGGAGCTGAGCTAGCCCTTTGTGACGGACTCTCGCAGTTCAAACAGTACTAGGTAGTAAATTTAATTTGTTTTAATTATTATTTTTTTTAAAATTTAGTTAAAACGCAGAACCCCCGTCGCATGTTACAGGAAATGAAAAAGAAATAGATAGTCATCATAGTTTATTCCACACTTTCAGTATAAATAAAAACTCTTCAGTATTCACAAAAACATACGAAGAAAATATCGAACCCCTTATACCGCAATTAAATGTTTCCTTCTGAAGCACCCCCGCCATGGGATGCTTCATCGCGGATATTTTTCCTATATTTTTTTACATAATAACTAAATTATTTCCAAGCATTTATCTCATTAAAATCCAAATTAATTATTACATAAAAAGGTTAAACCATTTTCTTATAATTTTGGCAGAAAAACGTATGTATTCAAACTATGGTCTAAATTATTCATCTTGTAAAAGAACACACAGTATTCATTTAAATATTTTAAAATGTTGACAAAACTGTATAAAATCTCAAAGCATTCTCCAGCCGAGAACGTGTAAAATAAACAAACCAACGTAAACACGTAGGATTGTAAGAGATTTTACCAAGAATAGAGTCGAAGGCTGATAATGATGGTGTCATTATGTCACTTTCCACTTAAAGTACCATGTGTTATAGTTTCGTTCGAAGATCAGTTAGGGAACTAGCGTTTGGCTATCTCCGTCAAGCTTACAAGCTTGAACGATGAACTCGCTCACAAATCATATAAATACGCAAGACGGCGTAGAATCTAGAATCGTGATCAAATCTCTGACAGTCCTAGGCAATACGCCTTGATTCTTAGGAATTGGTAACGAAGAGATTGTTCAGCTCTCCGTGGCATAGTTTGTACTTGAGGTTACATCTCTGACAGCCCTGACGCCTTGATCCCTCGGAACTACGAGTGTGATCCTGCCTCCGCGCTATAGCTATACACCGACCCAGAAAGTCACGCTTCATTAGCGTATAATAAACACCGACACCGCCGCCGCCATTGAGACGAGTTATTCAGGGGATACTCAAAAACCCGGGGGAGTAAATCCCGCGGAACTCTCCGTGTGTACACGAATATGTAAGGATGGCATTAAATAATTTTTACTGAGTTGCCATTCTCTCCGTACTCGAGCTCACTAAATTTCATTAAACTAAACCAATTCCTTTTGCTACGAATAAAATGGCAACGTTAATCAAAGTACAACTCTATATGCTTGGGGTTCGCGGTTGATGATTTACAGATAGACCTTCTATAAAGCCATTTCTCCATACCTTTTTCCTAATAACTAGTACATTCAATACTAACTAAAATAAGATCCGGTATCAGTGGTAGGAACTTTCGTTCACTTGTCTGTATCAATGTTAGGTCAGGTTTAAGAATAAGATGATGTAAATAATAAATAGGGTTCAGCTGAATCTGCAAATTTTACTCCTTGTATGAGGGACTCGAGTGATCAGCTGTTAGGTCGGTACGGCCAGATGTCGATAACACAACATGTTAGTTCATTCAACTCTCTGAAGTATTGGCCACGGGACCTTGTCTCTCGACAGGAGGTCCGGTGGTGAACACCCAGTGGGCATCGTTTAATGTTTTATGGCCACCGCCTACGTACGCGTGCCCTGGATGCAATTGACGCCTGCCAACACATTACAAAACACTACGAGGTAGTTCGTTTCACCTTGGTTTAGGCCTTGATGACGGGGTGTATTCGGTAAGCTTAACAAATACAGTTGTCCCACCGAATATTAATTGGCAGCGTTATTTATGTTTAGGGTACTATTGTACTACGGCACCGTGTCCGCGGGTCAGCTAAAGCATGGTTATCTGTGTCTGTCTGTCTTATTTGTTAGAGGACGGTCGGGTACTTTAAACAAGAGAAGTTTCTCTTGCACCCATATGTAAGGTTTTACATTTGTCACTTACACTACCGATCGGAAGTTGTAACAAGGTTTTGTTACATTGCAGGTTCAACTAGATAAATGTAATGTTTTTCGTGTACACAGTTGTCTACGTACCGAAATAAAATCTGTTAAAACGTTATTTGAGTTTCCTTGAATTATTTCTATTTTCAGGTACAATAGTGAATTCCAAGCAAATTCGTAATAATAAATATAAAGTCAAATCTTACCTATACTTTTCATTGTTAAAACATATATCAGTACAGTGCAGATTAAGGTTCATAATGATTGATAAAAGTAGGTAATCCAATTAAATCAAAGTAAATCTCATTAACAAAACAAAAATTTAATACCAAACTTTATAAACGTATCTGGAACGTTACAATAACACAACCAATTTGGCGTCCTACCACTAAAACTAGGTGATTACGAAAAAGGCCAATTAATTAAGAATTACCTGTCGCTTCACGACAAGGTAAAACATCAAAATGGGAATTAATTAAATAATAAAGTTAATAAAATAAGTATATACGAGAATGGTATAGGGTGTTATACTGGTGCCGTAATGACCAGAATAACATAAAGTAAATCCTCGACAGGGGGTGGGCCGTCACACTACTTTCTTCCATAGACCATCATAATAAGGCTTAATAAAACACAGACTATCTTTGAAAGCTACAAGTTTTGAAATTTCGAATTGACAGAGAAATTTAGGTTAGATTTTGTTATAAAAATATAAAAATTCGTTCGGAAAGTACCTAATGCTCGAAGAAAATTTTTTTAAAACCAGGATTGACCTGATAGCTCCTTCGGAAGTCCTTTTCGTGTTGCTATAGCTGGTTCCGGCGGACGATTGCATTAATTTGGTGTTTGATTTGAACACAAATTAACGAGGGGATGCAAATAGGTTCTTAAGACAGTAGTATAAAAAAATGTAAACCACGTTGCCCATGACATTCATATGTCATCATTCATCATCATCAAAAAAAGTTCATAAACTATTAACGGTTGCACCATCCTCATTCAACGGTTGTACATATTTATTGATGTCTTTTATTATGTTGCAATGTAGTAAAATAGCAAACTGGTTTTAACATTTTAAAAGCAACAATGTTTTTGATGTTTTATTCCGACGATGACGTAACCTTAGACATTGAAGCTCGATAACATCACGGGCTAGTCAGCATGAAAGTTGTCTGCCGTAAACCATAAAAATTTATACTTTCGTGCCAACCAACTTATAATTTGATGTCGATTATGTACTACTATTACTATGTTGCGACTTCGTTTCTTTGTTATTTATATGATTGTGGTAGGTACCTAAAGAATTAAATTTTTACTAACATTTAATATAAAATCAATGGTCACTCTTTATGTTAAAAACTGATTTAACAAACACGTAATCTAATTCTTGTAAATAATTTCTACGAGGAAAAATTCATAAATATTAATAAATAGCAATTAAATCAGAAAGAACATCGTTAATTTTACGAAAATTTATATTTTCGATTAGGTAATAAAATTTAATACGAGATTTAATATTCTTTACATTTTTCTAAACGATTACTTGGGCCTGTACTTCGTGGTTAAAATATTCACAATATTTTTCACAAAAATATTCGCGCATTCAAAGTCTGTTAGTACAAGTCACACCAAAACTGTGCTGTATAAAATTTTATTGAAACATTTAAATTTTGTTTCTCGGTGACTTAAAAATAAATATATCGGTAGTATACGCTCGTAATGTGGTTCAGTGTTAGTCAATTGTTTTTAGAAAACATTTCTATTAGATACACATTACATTTTTTGTTCAATCCGGAACATTCCCAATATGGCTGACCGTTATACATCTCTTGCCGCTAGGAATAATGACGGCAGTTCGTATAAACCCTATTAGTTTTGAACAATTCTACTTCAAACATGTTTTGTCTTAAAATGCCTATTAAATTATCAATGTTCTTTTTTTTAAGTATGTTGATTTGTTCTTGTAGAAGTATATTTTAAGCCTCATTGGCATTATCATATTGCTTGAAACTTGTAGACTTTCGGGCCGGTGTAAGATAGCAGCTGGACAGGGCGCTGGTGACTGAAAACTTACGTCATAAGGTACAAAATTTTTGATGCCCAAGTTCGTGTGCGTAGACAAGTCATTTCAGACCTTTTTTTGTCTTACACATCAGACTGGGGCGTTTAATTGGTAGAAACTTTCAATTTTTTAAAAAGAACCCAATTTTACGTGATAAGGTACATGAAAGAAAAAACAACGAGGCTTTGTAAGGAAAGCCCTCCTTAACGTCAAACAGGATCGTAAGACAAAATATTCGGGGGCCTTTGGTCCGTAAGACAAGTTTGATATTTCAGAAACAGGCTAAAATTTACGTCATATGGTACATGAAAATTTTTTTTTCATCAAATTGTCCCTTTACATGTTCTATTTAGGAAACTCCCTCGTAAAATATAATTTCTGTGGGCTTAACCGGTTTAAGATAATATTTTTTTGTTAAAAGGACCCAATTTTACGTGTAAGGTACATGAAAAAAAAACAACGAGGCTTTGTGTGGAAGGCTCTCCCCAACTCAAAACAGGATCGTAAGACAAAATATTCGGGAGCCTTTGGTCCGTGAGACAAGCTTGATATTTCAGAAAAAAGGTCAACACTTATTTCATAAGGCATATGAATTTTTATTTCACCAAATTGTTCGCTTACATATTCTACATAGGAAACTCCCTCGTAAGACATAATTTTTGTGGGCTTAACCGTTTGAAGATAATATTTTTTGTTAAAAGGGCTCAATTTTACGTGATAAGGTACCTATATGAAAAAACCAACGAGGCTCTGTGTGGAAGGCCCTTCCCAACTCAAAACTGGATCGTAAGACAAAATATTCGAAGGCCTTGTGTCCGTAAGACAAGTTTAATATTTCAGAAAGGGTCAACATTTACGTCATAAGGTGCATGACAATTCTTTTCACCAAATTGTTCGTTTACATGTTCTATTTAGGAAACTCCCTTGTAAGACATAGTTCTTGTGGGCTTAACTGCTTTAAGACAACATTTTTTTGTTAAAAGGGCCCAATTTTAGGTGATGAAGTACATGAAAAAAAAAACGAGTCTTTGTGTGGATGGCTCTTTCTAACTCAAAAGGGGATCGTAAGACACAATATTTCGGGGGCTTTTGGTCCGTAAGAAAAGTTTAATATTCAGAAAAGGGCGAAAATTTACTTCATGAGGTACATAAAAAAAATTCCACCAACTTGTTCGTCTTCGTGTTCTTTTTAAGAAACTCCCTCGTAAGATATGCTTTTTTGTGGGTTTGAGTTTTAAGTCAATACATTTTTTTTTAAATGGGCGAAAATTTACGTCATTGATACATGAAAAAAAAAAAGATAAATATTGTATGGAAACCTCTCTCTTGGTCGGAAACCGAATCGTATGACAAGATATTTGAGGGCTCTTGGCTTATAAGACAAATTGGAGATTTCCAAAAGGAGCCAAAATTTACGACAAAGGGTATATGAAAATTTCTTTCGCCATGATCGTCTCCATATTCTATTTAGGAAACTTCCTCGTAAGTTATAATTAGAGTTAGCAAATCGGTCCGCAAATCACGGGCGGTGCCAGGTGGAGAAATACCCAAATACGTAAGCGAGACTTGTTTACTATTTTAGTAAAGACTAACATTTGATTTTAATCTATTGTTATGCCTCGTGATGTGTACAACGAAGTTATTCCTCTCCGTTGTATTGCTGATAATTTTATTTGTTGTATTTTATTCTTGATATTAATTTAATAATAGAATATGTCAGACCTACCCAAGGGTAAAAGACGGCCATATGCTGACAAAGTGAATACATTTATCAGTGAATTCCCGGATTTATTCTACAATGGTGATATAACAATTTGTAAGGTGTGCGAGACAGACCTGATGTGGTAACTCATTTTAGATTTAATTAACTTTTTTTATTTAATCTATTATATTATTTATTTACATTTTATTAATATTTTATTTTTAATAATTTTATTTTAATTTTCTTTATTAAGAATTTTCATTCCCATTTTTTCTTTTTTCTTTATTTTTTTTATTCTTATTTAAATATATTTATTTTATTTTTTATAATATTATTATTAAAGTAATTACTACTAGAAATAAAAATCCTTTATATATTATAAAATATACTTTTATTATTTTTCTTCATGAATAGATGGAACTGATTTTTTTTTTTTTAACTTAAGTAAGAAAAAAACCGTTTTTCCCCTTTTCACGACTTTTTAATTTTGTAGACTTTTAGATAAACGAAAAAGAAAAGCGGGGTGGCGCCCTAAACAAACTGGTTAATATATTTAAGATTTTCTGAAGTTTAATTTATGTATTGTACCTAGTTTATTATTTGCTAACCACGCCCTGACTCTATTATATATTATATTCTGAATATATGTATTTTTTTTTGTTTTTATTTGAATCATTAAAGTTATTAAAATAGCGAAGAAAGAAAAAAGATTCTTATATGTGCTGGGACAAACGTGATTGTAAACGTCACATAAATTCTGTTCAACATATAACTAAAAAAATGGAGTGCCTTCGACAACACAGTTTGTTTGATTTACTCTTAATGCTGATTGCCTGTGACGTTCCGCTGCACATACTCGATAAACAACATTTCAGGAGTTCTGGAATAAATACAATCCCAAAGTGACGTTACCAAGTCGCACAACGTTGCGTAACTATGTACCAATTGTAAGCGAAGACATTGTAAATAAGATCAAATGTGTTCTAAAAAATACACACCTGTGGTTGTGTTGGCGAGACGACAGATTGTAAAAAAAAAAAATTCTATTTGAAATGTTATAGTACGTGTACTGAACCCTCTTAAACCGACATTTCCACTGTTACTAGATAGCAAAATACTGAGTGTACTGGCCAAACAGTTACGCGGGTGGTGCTGGAGACGTTAGAAAAATGTGACCTGTCAAAAAGTCAAGTGTTGATGTTTGTGACCAATGGTGTCGCGACAATGCGTTTGGTAGGCCGTTTTCTTCAAGAACATGGTTGTAGGTTGGTACATGTTATGTGCAAAGTGCATACTTTACACCTTGTGGCAGAAACTATTCTACAAGGTTTTCCAGAGGTAGATGCATTAATAGCAAGTACAAAAAGTGTTTGTTAAATCACCTAAATTTTACACGTTGGGGAACATGGCTGAAATCATCTTTTTATTATGCTGAATATTTACAATAAATAGAAGCTGTGATACTACAATTCAATCCACACAAGACTGCAGCTATTAAGGAAAGCCAGACAAAATTCGAAGATGTTTCTGTTGAAACAGCTTTAAAAACTATGCACAAGGACTATAAAGGATTACATGACGCCAAACAAAACTTACAAAACAGTGCGTTGTCGTTAGCAGAGTCACTGCAAATAGTGGATGAAGTATCTCGACTGCTACACTCTATAGATGACGCAATGTGTGTTAAAGCAAGACACCGGTTTTACCAGATTAAGACTTTGTAATGGTACTGATGGTCCATCTGTAGATCCGTTAAGTGAGTTCAGACTATTTTAAGTATGCTTGTATTACATCTATAGATGTCGAACGGTCGTTCTCAAAATATAAACATATTTTTTCACCACATCGAACATTACTCTCGGAGACAACCATAGAAACATACATGATGCTGCAAAGTTTTTACAGATCTTTTCCAGTTTGTGATAAGCAAGCTAGTTAAGAAGGTAAGTTGTGCATAAAATGTTAGAAATTGTAACAGTTTATTGCTTATATTACTAGTTAAATTCTTTTATTACACTTATTATGATGCGTACGCCTATGTACTGCGGCGCATTTTTGCCAATTCTAGTTATAATTTTAGCTTCTGTTTGTTACAACTGGATAATCTAGGTAATACAAAAAATATATAAAAATGGCTTCTACAAATTGATTATACATGGGTTAGGGAAACAATCATGTCTAAAATATTTTTTCTATTTTATTTCAGTATACACAACAGAAGATATATCATAAACTACTATACGGTAATAAAATACTATATGCAAAATCCAGTTTCTCAAAAGAAGAAAATTTAACATAATTTTTTTTAAGAAGTGAAAAATAAAATAGATGATTCTCAAATTTAAAATGAAATATCTAGGAGGAAAATTAAAAGGCATGTCATTACTTTAATAAATTAGTGTAATAAATAAAAAATAACCGATATATTAAATGTTTAGATAATTCCTGTTAATTTCTACCACTTTTTTCCGGTATTAATGTTTTATACAGATCGAGATCATTTGCATTGTTCCAAACAGTACACATGAAGTTTCACCATAAAATTTTATAATCGAAAACCGACTTACACGGTGGGAGAAGTGCAGGATCGATCTTCTTTATGTCTGAAAAAAAAGGTTGGAAATATTTTTAGGCTTATTCCATTAAAAAATGTTAAAATGTTCAATGGTCGAATTTTTCCCATACGAGAAAAAGCTGCGGTATAATCGCAGCCTCTGAAGGCAAAGATTTACAAAGATTCTATCCCAATTTTTTCGGACAAACGTGAGACATTAATAAATCGTTAATTTTTGCAACTCCAAAATCTAACTAAACCCTGTGTAAGGTTTAATATCCACCGATTTGGAAATGTTGCTTAAACAAAAATAAAGACATCTGTATCCCGTGTTCTTACTACTATATCCTTGTGATACCCTTTTGCCGATTCCCTTATAGAAGAGTTACTTTTTAAAATAGACGTGAATCTTCTTATTCGTGTTTACAATATAATTGATCGACTTCTTCTGAAACCCCACTTTGGCTAACTAAACATTTATCCTCGTATGTAAAATACAGTGTCTTGTTCCTTAACGTCTCTTTATGTGTGTCTTGCTGCCAGTCTCTTGCAAGAAAGTGTGAGAAAGATCTATTAAAGTTATTATTATTCAGTGCCTTCTGGAATTCTCTAGGTCTCCTCTGATGTGGTCCCTGAATTTGGATATCTGCAAAGTCAATACTTCTGCTCCTCTCAGATCTTTCTAATTTCTTTACAGAAGGACTCTTGTACTGATCAAAGATGACATCATCAGTTATAGACTGTTTGCGGTGTTTCATCCGGTGAGACAAACTTTTCCAGATGTGGTAGCAATTGAGACTTGTCAATTTTTATCACAGTTCCATCGATATGAACTGGCGAAAGTGGTAACGGTGCCAATGAATATTTTAAAACATTCTCCAAGTTCAGTTTCTTGTCAACAGCCAGACATAGTCGACCAAATACTCCACACGTGAGACCCAGCTCTTTCACTTTGTTATCTTTGGTGCGTATCCTGACTTTTACACCGTATGTCTCAAAATTATGAGTGGTCTGTTTTTTAATTAAGTATTACCTATTTAGTGAGTGTCATAATAATTAACTTCAAAGATGAAGCAAGCTTCAAAGACCAAGCTTGATACCTCAATAAAATGCATTAATTTCACAATATCCACACAATTAATGAAAACCTACACTAAACACCCACTTAGAGTTATGTAGGCCCTTTCGCACAAAATTTTGTCATTTTCATTTTTCATAACCGTATAATGTAAATTTTATCCTTATTACTAAAAAATGTCTTATAGCAGTTAAGCCCACAAAAATTATGTCTTACGAGGCAGATTCTTGAATAGAACATGGGAAACAACAAGTTGGCGAAAAAAATTGTCGTGTACCTTATGAAGTAATTTCTTGCACTTTTTTGAAATATGAACCAAAAGCCCCGGAATATTTTGTCTTACGAATCGAAGAGGATGTTTCCAAACAATATCTTGTTGGTATTCTTCATGTACCATATGACGTAAATTTCGGTTCCACAAAAATATTGTCTTCAAATGGTTAAGCACACAAAAATTATATCTTACGAGGAAGTTTCCCAAGAAGAATATGGAAACGAACAAGTTGGCGAAAAATTTTTTCATGTACCATATGACGTAAATTATGGCCCTTTTTTGAAATATGAAGCTTGTTTATGGACCAACGGGCACCGAAGATTTTGTCTTACTATCCTGTTTTGAGTTAGGGAGAGCCTTCCACACAAAGTCGTTATTTTTTGCATGTACCTTTCACGTAAAATTTGGCCTTTTTAACAAAAAATATTACCTTAAAACGGTTAAACCCACAAAAATTATATCTTACAAGGTAGTTTACTAAATAGAACATGTAAAAGAACAATTTGGGAAAAAAAATTCATGTACATGATGTACATTTTAGCCCTTTTCTGAAATATCGAACTTGTCTTATGGACCAAAGGCCCCCGAATATTTGGTCTTACGATCTTGTTTTGCGTTAGGGAGAGCTTTCCATACAAGGTTTCGTTGTTTTTTGTCATGTACCTTATCACGAAAAATTGAGTTCTTCCTTGGAAAGTTAAGAGTCTCTACCAACTAAACGCCCCCGGTCTGATGCGTAAGATAAAAAAAATTGAAATGGCTTGCCTACGCACACCAAACTTAGACATCAAAAATTTTGTACCTTATGACGTAAGTTTTCAGTCGCCAGCTCACTGTCCAAACTTTCTTCAAAGAATCAAAATCATAAATAATTTTATTCGTTTCAATTGTCAGCAGATCAGTTATGCATAGGTATATACATAAGCGACTTATTTACAACTACTTTGTTGGATGATTGTAGTGTAAGACTGGTAAACAGTGAATCTCAAATAGTAAATGAATACATTTGTGCTTTTATTTTGAAATTCTTTCAACCATTTATTTTGTGTTTTCTATTATTCCTAAAATTAACATTACAAATTAGAATCATATTAAAATTGGCTATTTCTAACTAGAAAAGATTTTGGGCAGGTAAAATATTGCATCCCTGATATAGAAAATCTATTTACGTAAACTGGAGACCTAAAAGTTCTAAGAAATAATATATTCTTGCCGAAGAACATAAATACATTCTTCATTTTACGTTTTCCTTAACTTAAAGTAGGTAGCCGAAGGGGTAACACCGAGGGTAACACGTATGCTAAAACAGAGAATTTGTTTATTTGAAAATATTCATATTACTTAAAACAATCATGAATCAATCGAGAGGAAAACATTTAACTCGAGATAAAAGTGGAGAATTATTTTACCTGTGAAAAAGGAAATGTTCGAGCTGTACAACCGCGAACATCTGACCTGCGTGGAATTTCGGAAATTGTAGGTATCATACTGTTTTAGTACCGCTGACAATTGAACTGATTAACATTATTTGTGGCTTTGACTCTTTAAGACGAAAATTGCAATCTTACAGCGGCCTGACTATAGTGATATTTTAAAACATTATATTCTGGAAAAAGGAAACCAAACTCTTTTATGATTAAGATTGATTTATTACAGATTTTTTGGCAGCTTCATTAAAACTCTAATAAGTAGTTGGCTTTATAAAGGTTCGACCTGAAACTTGACGATCTCAAAACATTTTAGATTTATAACTAGGCGTTCACAACTATCCCAAGATAATTTCATAAAGTAATATAAAACCACAACACGTCCCAAATTCTCTATAACACTCAATACTCCTAACTTGGACATAACAGCTATAAAGTTTTATTGAAGGTTTGACAAATACCTTGATACGTCAGTCATAAGCCAATAAAGACTTAAAAGATAATTTAGTTTTGATATAACTTCTTGAAGGCTTTTTAAAAACCTTCTTTAAGATAAAACTATCTTTAAGTACACTTGGCATATAATAAATCTGGCATAAATCACTCGTTTATGAGCTGGCCATTATAAAGCACTGATAAAACCTAAATAAATCTAAAAAGGTATTTAAATTGTTACTTGGGAACTGTTGGAGAAGTATAAGGCTGAGAAAATGATAAGAAAGTCAATAACAAAAAAAGTGTCTTCCAAAAATTTAAAATATAATCCTAAGTAAATTTTTATATATAATGTATACATATATACGATATTATGTAAATGATTTGTAATTGTATTCAATAGATTTCGCATAATTTTCTGTATTACACCTCTGCAATGGCTGTGAATAACAAAATCATTTTGTTTTGTTTTTTAAGTATGTAAAATACGCTACCTTCCCCATTATTCTCAAACTTTTAAAAGCTGTCCCACATGAACTTTTAACCCCAAATTCGTCATTTTTTCAAAAACTTATTTTCGGTGATTTTTTTCTTAGTGAAAGACTATTGTTAACAACAATATTTTTTTTACATATGCTATTTATAGTATATATGTATACATACCTACCACAAAAAATAATTAGAATGATAATTAGATTCTAAATTCTCAAAGTAGCCTAAAATGACAAAATATTTGTCTCAAGGAAATAGAAGTATGAAAACTTAAGGGATTGGTAAGTACAGATATATCAAAAAAAGTTCATTTCTTTGGCTTCCCATAGGGGCCAGACTGAGGTTTATGGCAGTTATAGGACCAAAGTTACAACTGACTCCCGTATATGTATGTATATGTATATATAATTGTCTGTATTTTAAAATGCAATTTTTTTTTTAAATAAAATAACACAGTTTTATGGTTATAAATGTTGGTACTAAACATGAATTAAATTTCTTCAAAATCAAAAAACATCAAGGCAAAAAATTAATTTGAAATTTGTTGATTTCACATGGAATGATCCCGAGAATGACCCACAAGCCTCATTATTAACTTTTTCTCCATGAAAGAAATGGATTGTACGCTATTTTGATTGAGAATTTTAAACGAAAAAAGCTTTGAAACACCGTATGTCCAAAAAAAAAATAATAATAACAATCTATGCAAAATATATATAAAAAAACTAACACTCACCTCGGTCACAGATTTTTTGGTGTATTCATTAAGAGTCTGTATCCATATACCCAGTAACTCGTTGACGATGACAAAATCGTTGTACAACCACTGAAACACATCATTAACCCACAAAACACACACGTTATCAGGTCCAGTGCACTGGGGGGCGGGGATAAATTTGGGCTTCCTGACTTCTGGGGCAGGACTTTGCCTTGTTAGTCTCTTCCTGACAGGAGGCGTGGGAGGCACATAACTTCCAGAAGATTTACCCAAAGGCGCAACCTTTTTTTACAACCTTTACATCTGCAGTATCAACACTGTCAGTTGTCTTCGACACAGGAGCATCAATAAGTTTCGATTTTGTTTCGTTTGCTTTCGTTTTCGCTTGGAATTTCGCGTAGATAATTTTGCCAAGCCACAAGACGAACAGGGCGGCCAAGATCCAGCCAAATATAAACATAGCTAAGGTATCCATCGTAGTATCACCTGATCCGTCAAATGTACAAATTAAATCTTCAACCACCTCTGCTAAATCCATCTCAAGGCGGCCATATTTCTTTTCCTTGTTGGTTATTCGGTTCCTTCACGCCATGCGGTTATCTGTAAAAGTTTGAAGTTACTATCTATACATTGGTGTAACAAGGTGCTCATTTCTGCGAGTTAACTAAAAATAAATTCTCCCAGATCTCTACATAATTATAAATATCCCTGCTCCAGTTTTCTACTACATGCATCGCGCAGGCAAAGATTTGTTTTTTGTTTTGCATCCTGCATTCAGTTTTAAATTGCATTAGGATAAGCCTGTTTATTTTATTTGAATGTCGGATTTAGATTTCAAGATTTTCATTTGTTGGAGTTTTGAACATTTTCTTGTGTGGAATTTGGTGTATATTTTTCTAAAACCTTAAACACACTTCAAAAATAAACGATATACAAAATGTGGATCGTGGAAACATGGAGAATTATTTTTAACCAGTGCTGTCAATGGCAACCCCTGCACAAAGTTATTATTTTCCAAAAAATATAAATAATACATACAAACAATCAGAATATAAGAATAATTACAGCTGGTACCGAAATTATTTACTTATAATTAGTGTAATCCCATGAGCTAATTCTCAGGTGTGGCAAACGTATTTTGGGCAATGGCAGTGGCGGCTCGTGGTTTTAGAGGCAGGAGGTCAGGAGATGTACACTAAGTGAAGTGAAGCAAACAGAGGTACAGAACATTTTCATGAGAGAAGGGCGTGGATCTATTTAAATGTTTTATTACAAATGAGCGGCACGTTTACATTCTTTAGTTCGTTGGAAAAACAGTGAACATTTGAGCGACTGTTATAATGAAAATATCGACTGACAATACATACCAATAATGACTGACTAAATTTCTTGTCAGTATTTTTTTTTGACACAGTATGACAGATAACATAATGTAATAAGTCAACAAGAAAATTTGGAAATAAGATTGTTTGACTCTGAAAAAAAGTTTTAAATATAAGGTTAGCCAATAGGTATGGATGGTTTTTTTGTGAACGATAAAATAAACAAATCACTCGCTACGATATATGTCGAGGAAGGTGGGTTTTCTTGGAGACTGCAAATATCAGCCCAAATATCAAAATAACTTTTTGTAAAAATGAAAGCAATTAAATTTATATTAGTGATATTCTAAGTGGTTCCCTGGAGCCGGTACTGCCATATGCTGACATGGCTATGAGCTATGACATTGCGAACGATGCTACGATGCGAGGTCCGTAAAGGAGTAGGTTACCTCTTAACTTGGGTGAGGGGAGACGGAAGGATAATGTAACGCGTCATAGTGTATGCCGCGTTGTGAATCATACGTTTATTGTGTTCATTTTATATAATCGTTTTGTGTCGTTATTTGCTATTATTTTGATATTTCGCTTATAGTTGTAATGTACACTATTTCAAATTAGGCATACAGATGACGTATTCCCGCCATTAATTCTATTGGTCAAAAGTTACGAGGTAACCACTCCTTTACGGACCTCTACGGTGGACCTATTTAGCGGAGAACAGCAGTGTTACCAACTTAGTGGATTTTCCACTAAATTTGGTGGTCTGTGGGTACTGTTTAGTGGAGTAAATTTGGCGTTTAGCGCTAGTGGTTTTTTCTGGTAGTTTGCCCGAGTAAGGGTGCCATATGTTTTTCTGTGATAACTTTCTAGTTTTTCAGTTCAATAAAATTCATTTAAATAGTTGGCTAGATTGATTTATAGTTTAAATGCACTACTACAGTTCATAACTGTATAATATATACAGGGTGGTGATTTAGTTCCGCACAATATTCATAATATAATTCAAAAAAACATTAATATTTAACATAATTGTTCAAGATGTTCCCCAATAACAATCTGACATTGGCCGGTACGTGTGTAAACACTGTGTATTGAACATTCGATAATTTCCAGGCTAATTTTCCATTTCAATACGAATTCGATATGCTTTTAGGGGACCTCTAAAACTGAATACCATTGTGTTCAGAAAACAATAGGGATTAATGACCCAACAATCATTTATTACAAGTCCGTAGACTTGTCGCTACAAGTTCCTACACTTGTAGGAAATTTCGTTGTGTTACCGATAAAGATGGGCAATACCACTCTTTTTAAGGGAATCGTATCGTACTGACTCTGTAATACAAAAGATTCGTATGTTTCGTACTACTGCATCGTCCGCCGTGCTATGCGGATAATCAGCCTAAGTACAAATCGTATCGAAGAACGTTACGATTTGTCACCACCTCAGTCGTATTGTATTATTTCGATACGATAGTATGAGTGGTAAGTACAATATAATACACGATATAAAATCGGAATCAGTAAACTTCTAGTCGTGTCTTTGTCATTCAGCACTGCCTCAACCTCGAGTTATTTCTATCTGGGTATCTTCTTATGTTAGTACGAATACGAAACTGTACCGGTGCCAAAGATTCGTACCATATGATTCATCGGAAGATTCGTATCATTTATACAAATCATACAAATACGACACATTTCTAGTTACCGAATTCAGTACGATTTGTAATTACAAGCGAATATCTTGTAACTCGTAGATTTGTAACAATTGTAGTTTTGTGTTATATGCCCCTGGTGATTCAGACGTTAAAAGATGACCCCAGTGTTCTTGTCGAGAAATTTAAAGACATTTTAAGTAAAAATCGGGATATTAACAAATTGTGTAATATTAACAAGTGCCTAAATGATGGATGTGAAAGTGACTTGAGAATGATATTATTCGTATACAAATATTACGTCTTAGGACGTAGAAGGTTCATTTTCAAAATACGACTTAATATTTACATTCCGGCGTAGAAATTTAGCAGAAAATACTGTAGCAGATTTATTAATGGTGCAACTGCACGCTGACAATAATAAACAATTGTTGATGGACATGATATATAGTAGAGTGAGTAAATCTTTGTAAGGAGCGAGCTTAGATCTGTCTTAACATATCCGTATTTCGATAGTTAAGAAACGGTAGTGCAGCCAGTAGTTTGATAGTAACTCAAGTGAAACTTGGCAACCTCGTCTCGTCTTCTAGCGGCTTGTATATCAGCGTATGCGCAGAACCAATGATATGCTATGAGTTATGTAGGTGATATACCATCCTGCGAAAGGGATTTAAAGCAGTTGGGCCTTTGTCTATTAGGTGTTAAGGAAATAAACAGAATCCCTACTCTTCGATAGAGAAGTAGCTCGGCAAAATTTCCAAGTTGGATGGGGGTAGCTTGTCTCATGTCGTCGGTGATTAGCCCTGTTAGTGGAAATAAGGTGACGTTAAATAAATTATTAAAAAAGGTTTTTGCTAGTAACACCATGCCCCTCACCTCGCCCCTATTAATAGATCCTGAAAATAAACCAAATAATACATTTCTCAGCTTTCTTAAATTTATTACCCGTTTGACGCCTTTTTCACGCTTGTGTGTCCATAAATATATTTTTTAAGGAATTAACTTACGACTCTTAAATCAGCCAAGATTAAAAATACAGATAGTAATATTATTATAAATAATGTTAAGAACAATTAATAAAAAATATATATATTAACAGACCTTCACACGAGCAACTTTGATGAAATGTCCATGGACTTTGACGAGAAAAAAAATCATCTTGACTACCAATAAAGTAAAAATTATTAAACAGAAAAAGTTATGTTAAAACCAAGCAACTGCTATATGTAATTGGATTTAGTCCCAAGGAAAGGAATATTTCGTTACAAAATATATATTTATATAAATATATTATATTATTATAAATTAATAATCAGTAATCACTAACATTTCATCTGTCATAATATGTTCCTTGTTTTCAATTACATAACGTTTACACTACTGTTGAGAATCTTTACCAGACCGAGTACACTATAGGTTAAAGGACAACATGTTATATTTTGATAAATGCGGCAATAAAAACAGATTTTTAAATTTTGATGTGGAGAACGGGACAGGGTGTTTCAGGATTAACTAAACAAACTTAAAATTTCAATTCAGAAGCTCAAAATAAGAAAAAAAGTTTTCTGTGGAAATATGTCGGGAAAAATAGATGAAGGCTAAAATTAAGTTTTTAATTTTTTTCTCAAATTTGGAAAAAGAAAAAAAAATTGTTGGAGATTTTCTACTAATAGGAACGCTTCTAAAGAATATTTTTTTGCTCATCCCTTATTGGTAAAATGGGTGAATCAACAGCCCCTATTTTATTTTTTTA
Source organism: Rhamnusium bicolor (assembly GCA_029963845.1). Classification (NCBI taxonomy): domain Eukaryota; kingdom Metazoa; phylum Arthropoda; class Insecta; order Coleoptera; family Cerambycidae; genus Rhamnusium; species Rhamnusium bicolor. The sequence continues at coordinate 42,252 of JANEYF010004299.1, read as the reverse complement.
TTTGATCTTTTTAACGCACCTGAATTTTATCATAAAAAAATGTGGCTTGGAAAGCTCGTTTAATTTAGAAAATTTTTTGTCTCCTTTATTTTTTCATCGAACAGATAGTTTTTGAATAAAAAAATGAAATTGTCGATCCACACGGTTATTTGAGAAATTGCATTGTAAATTACGTGATGGTTCAAACACTTTCGATATATTAATGATTTGTTGCAGATATAGTGGAAAAAAATCAAACTCATCAAAGTATCCTCGATCTTCATGAAAATTTACATATAAGTATATACTTTTAATCTGAATAACTTTCCTTACTGACATTTTGCTGTATCTTTTATAGAAAACGTACTTTACCGAGGGGCCGTCCATGTCGGCAGTAGGTGTACAAATTACTGGCAGGACCAGGCAGTACTTGGCAGGACTAAGCAGTACTTGGCAGGACCAGGCAGTACTTGGCAGGACCAGGCAGTACTTGGCAGGACCAAGCAGTATTTGGCAGGACTTAAGCAGGACTAAGCAGCATCTGGCAGGACTTGGTAATAACGGTCGTTTACAAGCTGATAATTTCTCAGACAATCGAGATAGTGAGTGTGTTTAGTGTGTAGAAAGGTAAGTGTTAATGGCATAGCTACCAGAATACCTATGTACCTAACTACTTACATAATTTATTATGAAACAATGAAATTGTTCTAACTTCATACACACATTGAGAGTTTTTATTTTTAATACCTAAAATAATATTTTAAATTTTAACAAAAAAAAATTACAAAAAAGTTAAAAGTTATTATAAAGAATCCACGTATTTATTTATTTGTTTAATCTATAGGATAGTTATGGTAGTCATTCATAATAATATTTTTAATTATGAACGCTTCCAATCCTATCAACATTTGTGAATAATTATGACTCGAATTTTTTATCGTAAGAGAAGACGGTTTAAATTTGGCAAAGTTGCTAAATTTTGAGCTTCTTAATAATCCATAAAAAAAATATCAAATACATAAATACATTTTATTGATCTCTAGTAATTAGAAAAAAACCAAAAAAATGAGCTATCTGTTTTTTTGGCCATAACTTTTTATCTATAAGAATCTTTTAATTCTGAATTACGGAGAGAAAAAATTCTGTCGGTTGGTGTAAAAATAAAATAGGGGGCTCGATAAGGAAAAACGAAGTTGCTATGAATAAGACAATAACCAACCAATCGACATAGAAAAAAATGGAAAACATTATTAAATCTAGAAAAAAAAATACAATGAGAATGTTTTTATAGAGTTTAAAAAATGCACAAGTCAATGTCGAATTCAGCAGTAGCGCAGAGCAACTGTCTTTGTCCTCTACCTGTTTTCTGTTATTCCGTCACTGTCTGCTACATTAAACGCATGTTTTGTATGAAATCTTTTGAATTACCTTGTAATAATAAAATTATTTGTTGAATGGAGATTTCTTCTTTACCATGAAAGAATTTCCATTAATACATTTTTTAGTGACAAATATTTTAATTTAAGAAAGAGTGTAAGAATTCATTCAAATTTTGCTATCCTTAAATCAGTGCCTATTTTTATTAGTACTTACATTTTATTAATAATTTCAAAGTTAAATAATTCCAGGTGAAATGTTAAATTTGACCCTATCTGGTCTCCAGAAAAAACATTTCTATTTCACATTTTGCTGTAAAATTATAAATAACGATACTTTAATTTTGCACGATTTTCACTTTTTGACTTTTTTTTAACACCATGCTCAAAAAATCTTATTTCTGTTAACGGCATTCTTATTTATGACTAAACCAAAACTTTTTATGAAGAATAACTTTTTTTGTAATATTAAGAATAAAAAAAGTTTCTCCTCTTGTAAACTCAATCCGGGGACATACTGTATGTTATATATACTTGGGCCGGCGATTCTTTTCACACACGTCATCAATTTGTGACATGATCAACGACAGCACTCTTAAAATGATTATCATAACATCGGCTAAGGTTAGAAAAAGACAAATGATGTTATTCATGTTTTAGTCATCTTAGTTCATACCAATAAACTTGATGACGTGTGTAAAAAGAATCGCTGGTCCAAGTGTATTTGCATTATTCGTTTGGAAGATACAAGCTGTTAAAATACAGAATTTTAGTACTATGACGTCGGTCGGTAGGTATTAATCATCACATTAACAGAGATGAAGGGTACTTTGACAGTTTGTATCTTCCAACCGAATGATGCAAATATATACAGAGTGACCCATTTAAAAGCGGGGCACCCCCGTATCTTTCTTATTTATTTTCTGATTAAATCAAATTTTGTTGGTAAGTATAGATTCAAAACGTGATTGTATTGATGCGAGCAACTTCGATATTGCTCATTGGCGTGCGACCCTGTGAGGAAAATTGGGGTCGATTTTTCAAGGAAACATATTAGCGATTTTTTTTTTAGAATTTCTGATTTTAGATTCGTATTCAGCATCATCGAAAACCTCCTGACACAAATTTTGAACAAAATATTTCACCACGTTCCCGAGATACGAGCTTACAAAAATATTTTTTTTTCTCCGAAGTTTTCCAAACGTAATTAAAAATATGTTTTACAGTAATTATTTTTACTAAATCTAATGAATATTATAAAAATAAACAAAGAATGAAAAATATTTCTTTTCGATAAAGGCAATAATTTTCGAGATCTTTCAACTTTTAAAGAAAAAAATATTACTAGCAGTACTATGGCAGTACCAGCAGTACAGTCTACAGTACTGGCAGTACAATAAAATTATGATAGTACTGCCAAAACTGGCAGTAGGTGTACAAAATTTTGGTTTATGGACGGCCCCTCGTACTTTACCTAAAGCGATAACACACGTTACAATAAAACTGAGCGATTTATCTGCACAACCAGATATGCGCAGTTAAATTGCACGCTTATATAGTGTGTCCCATATGTCATGGTACACAGAGCAATGTGACTGTTTACTACCAATACATCCTATCTACTAAACTTATAACTTTTCAGGAGAAGCAAAAAACCATTTTATAAGAATAATACTCCATTTAATGAAATAAAAAAATACGTAATTTGTTTTGTTTATAGAGCTTATAATCTCTACTTTGTTAGTAAAAAAACTGTTTAATATTTATATAATGCACATAGAAGTTATTGTCATTAATTTTATACGTTTATTCTATTTTTACTCGGAGTATAAATCGAGGTATTGGAATTTGGCAACTGGCACTACATTTAAATTTTTGTCCCATAAGAGAGATGTGAACCAGACTTCTACGAGTAGTTTGTTGTATAATACAGTGATGGGCACTATCGAATAATTACTGAATGATCCAACTATCGAGTGAATTCATTCGAATAAATTCATTTAAGTAGAACTTTCTAAAAAACATCATCTGATGATATTGTTAACTTGCTAATTAATGCTGCTGAGTTTCATCTCTCATAAAAAATCGGTCTTAGAATCAGAACAGAGATAGCCTTGTATCAATCACATGTCATCATTAGTTAATTGGTAGGTGTGTTTTATTTTGTTGTTCACACTGTTTATCGTATCACATAACAAAAGATGTCTCTTATCTATGAATAAAATACCGTCTTCGTCTATGTATATCCATAACCTCCATAACTTATTGTTGTTAATTGTTAATTAGTAAATAAAGTAGTGAGTAAGTGTTACCTGGACTTACCTCAACGAATCTACGAGTACCTATACGTGTTTGTGTGGATAGCAAACACGTAACAATTTGGTGTCGGAAATGGATTGGAAGAGAAATTTCTGGAATATTCGAAAAAAATTCTACAGTGTTCTTCTCAGGAATTAGGGGTGAGACGAAGAATTAAACCAGTGGACAGTGTTTGGAGGACTATCTCCGGACTGAATAGTGATTTTAAAGTGGATTTTTGAGAAGTTTCTAGAACATTCGGTTTGGAAATAGCTGCAAATCCGCGAGTGTCGCTAGTAATAACGTATTGTAGACTGAGAAAAAGGACTACTAGTGCAATTTCGGGAAAATTCTAGAACATTCTATTTGGAAACTACAGGAGATACGTGAATTGTGTCGACGGGAACGTGTTGTAGACTTAAAAACAAGACTATAAGTGATTTTTAGTGATAATTTTAGAACATTCAATTTGGAAACCACAGAAGATACGTAAACTGTGTTAACGGAAACGTGTTATAGACTCAAAACAAGACTTATTAGTGATATTTTGTGAAAATTAACGAACATTCCATTGCACAATTAGTGGAGATAAGTAAATTTTGTCAACACAAAAGAAGTATAGACTCTAAATAAGACTTTCTAGTGCTGTTTCGAGATTTTTCTGGAACATTCCATTATTAAAATAGACGTGATATCAACATTTTACGGACTTAATAGTGTAATAAACTTTATTTTGAACTGATTTACGTGTCGTGAGTTAATGCAAATAACAAGAAGTATGGCGAATAAACAAACACAGGACTTGCTAGCAGCGTTGTTAGAACGGATGAACGATCATGAGAGAAAATGCCAGGAAGACAAAGAAGAACAAGAGAGAAGACGACAGGAAGAAAAGGAAGAACAGGAGAGAAGACGAAAGGAAGAAAATGAAGAGCAAGAAAGAAAGAGACAGGAAAAATAAGAACGAGAGAATACGACAAGAAGAGAAAGACGAACAGAGAAAAATTATGGAAGCTCAAGAAAGAAAACGACAAGAAGAAAGAGAAGAACAAGAGAGAAAAACGCCGGGAAGAAAAAGAAGACTTAAGAAAAATGATGGAGAGCTTGAAAATAAGACGATTGGAGGAAAATGAAGATATAAAAAGAAGCCTAGAGGCACAGCAGGCAGCCATTTTCTCTCTCACTGAAAAGTTTAAAGTCGATGGTATAGAAAAAGTCGGTCAAGTTGAGGGAAAAGTCAATATTGTTGAAGGAGAAGTAGCCCGGCTCAAGCAACAATTAAGGGAAAGGAGTGGCCAATTGGTACTGTCGTCTGGTGCTAGGTTACAACCACCTTCCTTCGATGGTCAAGGTTCATGGTCAACATATAAGAGACAGTTTGAGGCAGTTGCACGATCAAATAACTGGAACGATGAGGAAAAGACAACAGCATTGGTATTAGCACTAAGGGGCCAAGCATTAGACCTGCTCCAAACAATTCCTGACGCCCAGCAACAAAACTTTAGCATTTTGGAGGCAGCGTTAGAACTAAGATATGGCGACCAACATCTCGCCCAAGTATATCAGGCTCAGCTCAAATCACGCAGACAACGAGGTGGAGAAAGCCTCCAGGAGTTCAAGGCTGCGGTAGAAAGATTAGCCCATCTAACCTATCCTGATGCACCAATGGAATTTCAACAACAGTGAGCAGTTGGTGCATTTATTGATGGAGTAAGAGACCAGGAGGTTAGGCGAATCCTTAAGCCTTAAGCCAGGCACAAACGAAGTAATGAGGCTTTAGTACATGCCTTTGAGATTGAGGCGGCCTATAAGGATACCACACAATTAGACCAGAGAGTGCGAGTCATGGCTGTGGAAGAAACCCCCGCAGATAAAACCATGCAAGTCGTTTTAACCGAGTTACAAAAGTTGTTCGCACAACTATTGACAAAGATGAATTCCGAAACGAGACGAGAACAACAAAATAGCGATAGCCCGAATGGAGGTATCCGCTGTTATAAGTGTGGCAAATTGGGCCATATTAAGAGGAACTGTCATGAGCTCAACATTCAAGATGTAATAACCGAAGTACAAATGACCATGCAACTACTGATAAACTCGAATCTCTAGCCGAGACAAAACCAACAGCAATGTAGTGGGAGACAGAGTGGAGGAGGCATGCGCTGTTATAAGTGTGGCAGAGTGGGCCATATTCAGCGTAACTGTCGTCAGCGCAGCTCTGAGAGGGTAAATGTCGCATTAATGGAGAAGCTGGTACTTCGGGGAATATGGCAGATGGCTTTTCCAAAAAACCGTGTCAGAGAGACTGCAAGTCTTGCTACCGTAAGGAAAAACAACAAAATGTAATAATGAATACCGTTAAAATTGAGGTTCCGGATTATTATTGGACAAAAGAGTCGTTAAAGGAAGCGCAGTTAAATGATAAGGAAACTGGTCCTATTCTGAAATGGAAAGAAAGAGGAACCCAACCCGATTGGAAGGACATTTCAAGTAAATCAGTGGGGCTGAAGGCTTTATGGGCACAATGGGATTCCCTTAGAGTTGAGCAAGGACTGCTGAGGAGAGCGTGGGAAAGTCCAGATGGGAAGAAAGTTACCTTGAAATTGTTAATCCTCAGGTGTCACGTAGCAAAAGTACTTCAGCAAGTGCATAATAGAACGTCTGGCGGACATTTTGGCATCGACGAAATCCTGACAAAAGTAAGAGAACGTTTCTACTGAGTAAACAGTCGTCAAGATGTGGAGGCTTGGTGCCACCAATGTGAAGTTTGCGCGGCAAGAATGGGGCCACAAATAACAAATAAGCAATATAAACGCCAGGGCTCCTTTTGAGTGAATTGCAATAACAAGTGACCGTATGAAGGCTCGTTATGATCTGAAAGCTAATTCAGGAGGGTACCAGGTGGGAGAGTAGGTTTGGCTATATAACCCACAACGACAGAAAGGCAGGTCCCCGAATCTTTACCACCCTTGGGAAGGACCATACATTGTCATCACCAGAATAGACGACGTCATATACCGAATTCAGCAAAGTCCAAAGTCAAAGATGAAGGTGGTGCACATAGAAAGACTAACCTAGTATGCAGGGAACAATGGATTGCCTGATTGGGACGTTCAGGCTTAAAGAGGGGCCAGTGTTACGCAACTGGACTGTGTAAACTGGTTAGATGAGACTGGAATTATACGAGAACGGCCGGGAATGATCTAGAATATTCTAGACCGTGTGAATGGATGTAAAAATAAAACGCACGGTGGGCCGAATCTCAGTCTTAAGTTGAGCGTGAACGAATAAAGAAATAAGAAAGAGACTTATACTTAAGTGTTCAAGTGCGATTTTAGTTAAGACAATAATTAATCCATTGTTGTTAATTGTTAATTAGTAAATAAAGTAGTGAGTAAGTGTTACCTGGATTTTCAATCGACGAATCTACGAGTATAGGTGTTTGTGTGGATAGCAAACACGTAACAATACCTATTTATTTAGAAGAATTTTAATTTTTCTACTGCGAATTCTTATTGAATTGCCAAATTATGAATATCATTGTAATTGCAAAAAAAGATGTATTTTCTAAAATCGTGATGAGCCACCATTTTGATATTTGACAAATATGCTTTTTTTAGACAAACCAATTTCCTCACCTTTGTAGACTCCTATGTATGAGAGTATTTATCATAAAACAGTAAATCAATTTTTGCAATAGTAAGGAACCCCGTCAGAAACATTTTTGTAAATCACAGCACTCGAAATTAAAAATTGAAATGTTCGGTAAAAAAAAGAAATAAAAAAATCAAAGAAAAATTTACACTGTTATATTCAGAATTCACCATAGATTCCAAAAATGTAAAAATTTACAGGGTGTTCCATATAAAATAAGAATGTTGAGGTAATTTCCAGCGAAGCCGGATGCGCATAAAAATTGAAAATACTGTCTTCTAATGCAATTTTATGCGTATAACAACATATTAAAATTTTATCAATTCATTTCTATAAACAATGAAAATAGAGGTGAGCCAGGTTTCATTTACCCTCGGTATAATACCTAAGCACAAAGTTAGAGACAATTTCAAGGAGACCTTTTTCTATAAAAAAATGTTTGTTGAATGTTTTGAATCTTTACTTATGTGACATTTTTTTACAAAGAAAACCGCCTGAACAACTCGAAATATTTTTATTAAAGTAATTAATGTAAATGTTATCAACCCCATTATCACCTATAATATTTTTCCTTTTTTTCCTGTAATGAATAAAAAAGAATGTAATGAAATTTTCCACGAGAATTTCATGTCAATTTTGCATTTATTTTAAATATATTCCACTAATGATTTCACTTCTTTATTTAGATATTTCCGGTCAGTTTAAACTGATAAAAAATAAAAGATAAATACCTACTTTACATAACAAAAATTGTTTATTTGTGAAAGCTAATAAATATATAAAACATACTAATTAGCACACTAATTAATTCTATATTTGGTAATTTAATCAAATTATGTTATGCATGTAACAAAGCCTTAAATATTAAATTAATGACATTTATTCTTAATGATGAATTAATATTGATAGCATATCCGACATCCGTAATAGGTATTTATAGAACTTACGTTATGTCATAATAATATACATAAATCCCAAAAATGGATTGGAATATTATTGCACCGTTGCGATGCCTGAAACTACTAATTCTTTCCTTGGCATTTAGGCGATTTCGACATTTCGTGAATGTTATCTTTTATAAACAAGAAAATAACATTTCTAACGTGACTGTCAAGACTTTGCAGGAACATACACACAATCTGTGATTGTTGATAAAAACGAGTTTTTTGTGAAATATGTAACAAAAATCGCTCTATCAATTATTGGTCTTACACAGTTGAAAATACGGTGTAAAATTTCACACCAAATTGACACCACACGGGGTACATATTGGGACACACCAATTAGGTGTATACTAGACACCAATGGTACAGTGTAAAATTTTACCATTATTTATGTGTAAAATGTTTACACCTATGAATTGTAAAATTATACTTTATTTTTGATTAATTTATACACCTTAGAATTGTTGATTTTGAAAATGCAAATTTTCTATAAGGTGATATTCTTAAGGGATAGAAAACACATTCATTTTAAATAAGCTACAAAAATGTGAAAATGTCATGTATTTTATTAAATATATATGCCACATTTCAGATAACTCAATTAATTGTACACTATACACTATATGGAGTATATTGTCATTTGCACTAAAAAGCTGTAGAATGACATAGGTATATTTCAGTCATTCATTTTCCGTAACAGATTTTAATAATCCAATCGTTATTCTCATTTTTCTGTTTTTCTTTGTGTTCTACAGCTCACAGCACATAAATCGCCACTGAAGATAATATATAAAATATCTACCAAATGTATTAAGTCAAGACACGGTTTTGTGTTGTATGATCATCAACTGTTACTGATTACTGATTACAATGCATCAGATATTTGACGCAATCGCAGAAACGTAAAATCACACTAAGCATGGTGTATAATATACGAAAATGTAGTATTTAAGATCATTTCTAATCCAAAAAATGGTAAGATTTACTCAATAAATGAGTGTACTTTTTACAATATTTGATGGTGTTTGATTTTACACCAAAATGTGTAAATTTTCACACCACTTTTACAATATTTTTAGTGGTAAATGTGAACACCGTTTAATTTTGAACAGTGTGTAGACCCGGATCGAAGAGGATTTTTTATGTAATTTGATCTGCTGAATCCGAATCTGAAATATATTTGGCCCATTAATCCCTCAAAATCTCAAAAAATCGCAAAAAACCGATAAAATAGCAAAAAATTGCAGTTGAAAAAATTGAAAAAAATCTATGAAACACGATTAAATACGTTTCTTGTATTTTTTTTATGCATAAAATACAAGTTTAGAATCTGAAAATGTGAAAAATTGTAAAATCTATAAAAAATGACGTATAAACAGAATGAAAATTTTTTTCATCAACATAATCACAATTTTTTTTACAATTTTTAGCAATTTTCGAGGGTTTTTTACAATTTACTTAGATTTAAAACGGCTTATGGTCTAAATATACTTTAGATTCGTATTCAGCGGATCGAAATACATAAAAATTAGGCTTGGTTTAGATCCACAAAATTTTTTTTATTACCGAAACACCCAATTTTCGCTATTTTTTACGGTTTTTCAATTTACTCGATATTTGAGGGTGTACGGTCCAAACTGACTTCAAATTCGGATTCAACGGGTCGAAATACATGTCGGGAGGTAGGTGGCGTCAAATGTACAAACAACTTTTTTTTTGTGTGCCGGTGTATTTAATTAAAATTTTTCTTAGTGTACACAAAATATGTAGAATCATTTGTTTTGCATTCTTGGCAGTTATTTTTGTTAAGTTTTTCTTTCCACAATTTTTACTCTCCCTTATCATTTAAAAAACTGAATTTTAACATTTTTAATAGAGAAATGAGAAATCATAGTATTGGTTTGCATTTTGCCGATTGTTTTAAGTGCTGGTAATTTTCGAAAATGCCCTTATCTTTGAAAGATTCCGTTAGAGCAGTTGCTTTAATTGATGTTGGCTTTAGCATCCGCGATGTCGCTAAAAGATTGAGCTTTCTCAATCCAGTGTCCACAGGCAGTTGTTCGCTTTCGATAAACCGGCTAATACCGCAGAAGGTCGGGATCTGGAGGAAATTGAAGCACAACTCCTTGCGATGATCGATTCATCGTGATTTCCATTCTGCGAGATGGTCATATAACTGCCGTTCAAGGAATGAACTGCAAGAAGTGTGCCAGATCAACATCAGCGATAAAACTGTTAGGGAGAAGGCTAGTTGAAATCAATTTATCTGCTAGAAGACCAGCAACACGCTCCGAACTTCTCCGGAATCATCGTGTGGCCAAGCTCAATTTCGACCGCGATCATCTCTATTGGAATATCGGGCAGTGGAGCAATGTTCTTTTCTTCGATGAGTCCCGATTTGCCCTGAGGTCTTCAGGTGGACGAGAGAGTGTGGAGATGGCGAAGAGAAATATACGCGAAATGCAACTTTAGTGAGAGGGTGAGCTTCGGTGGTGGGTCTGTAATTGTGTAGGCTGGCATATCTTACGTATAGCGCACAGAGCTTGTGTTCGCATATGGAGGTGCTTTAACTGCTAGAAGGTACATTAATGACATTTTGGAAGAGCATGTGGTGGTTTTTGCGGCCAGCACGTAGTCCTGACCTAAATTCCATTGAACGCATATGCTGGGAAGACGGATCAGGCAACGTCGTGGGCAGTTGTTAACATTGCAGCAACTCAGGGATGCACTACAGGAAGAGTAGGATAACATTCCTCAAGAGGCCATCTAACACGTGATTGAAGGCATGTAACGTAGACTTGAGATTGTAATCATAGCTAGGGAGTATTACCATACTCGTTATCAAATAAAGAAATTTCAATTTATAATCGCCTATTCTTTGTTCATGTCATGTACCCAAATTCTCGTCGGACACCTTTTATCCTAATTAAAGTTATCCTTCTAAAATAACTATGTTTTTAAGCGAAACGGTTTAGAAAAGACGTCAAGAAACAATTTCCCACGTCTTATTTACACTGAGAAAAATTGTAATAAGGAATATACTAATTTTTCTTGCTGTCCCACTTTTGTGTGATAATTTCTTCGAACAACATGAAGGAACAGCCATGGGTAAGTAACTCTTTGTCGCCATTCATTGCCAGTCTCTTCATGAACAGATTCGAGACGGAAGCAAAAGAAGAATTCGAGTATTTCCCCAGGGTTTTGGCTTAGGTATGTGGATTATATTTTTGCAGTGTTCGATACAAAAGTCCCTGATTTTGATACCTTTGTATCTAAATAAACAGTCGTTTCGCGTCAGTTAAATTCACATATGAAACTGAAAACTCTGGACAACTTCCATTTTTAGGTGTATTAGTAATTAGAAATAGTGAAAATAAGTTAGAATTTGACATTTACAGAAAAGATACCAGTACTCTAAGATATATCCCTAAGGACTCTCACCATTGTGCTCTACAAAAAATGGCGAGTTTTAATTTTCTAGTCCATCGTCTATTAAGCTTCCCCCTCAGTAAGGAGAGGTTTGAAAAAGAAAAGGCATTGATTAAGGATATAGCTGCGAGTAATGGATATTCTGTAAGTTTAATTAATAAAATAATTAGGAAACGAAAGTTTAAAGAGTCGCTTCGAAATTCCTCGACCTTTCAAAATGAAAGAAAAAATCCGAAATTTGTATCGATTCCATTCGATCTTCGATTCACCCGTGGTATTGGTAAGATTTTTAAAGATGTAGGTATGATTCATCGGGAAACAAACTTCAACAACTTTTAGGCAATCCAAAAGACAAAATTGAAACAAAGGAAAAGTCGGGGATTTACGAAATTAGCTGTAAGGACTGTAATCAAAAATATGTTGGACAGACTACACGACCAATTCAAACTAGATTCAAAGAGTGTATGGCCCATCTCAAATATGGTAGAACAGATAAGTCTAGTGTAGCCTAACATGCGTTTGAGAACAACCATAAAATAGATATGAGCAATTTAAGATTGATTAGGAATGTAACAAATACTAGACAGCTAGATGCATTTGAAAGCTTGGAAATCATAAAGTGTAAAAATAGTATGAATAGTGACAGAGGGCCTATTCCGAAAAGCTCGCTTTATTGGTTAGTGGGTCACGGTTCACCAAACCGTGGCGGTTCGGCGAACCGTGACAATAGTTTAGGTATAAATAGGGGTAGATTGTTAGCATAAGTTTAGTTTTAATCATCTCCAGATGATGCCAACTTGGTTGGCGAAACGCGCGTCGAGTTCAGTATATAGTGTTTTGGTGTTTCGTGGAAAACTACATCAGTGTTGTAGAAATAGTTCTAATCTTAAAGATCAAATTAGGACTTGAGCCGTAAGCCACCAATGACGAATGAAATTAGTTTGGGTGTGTCCTATTAGCAGGGGGTTTATCACTACAGAAATAAATCAAGTTGTAAAGTAAAGTAAAGAAGTTGTAAATTACGTTTTTGCACAATCCATCATTTTTGTTTATTTACAATATCTGTTGCCAAGACGGTAGGTTATGTTTAGTGGTTGCTATATAGGCCTAGCACGTTAGTATGTAATTTACTTACCGACGTCTGAACAGTAAGTAAAATTACAATTTACTTCAAACTTAGTTGCAACATAAAAAACATCGGCTTCTTTGATCCCTTTACAGCCTTCAAAGACGCCGACGTTTTTATGCTGCAAATAATTTTGAAATAAACTATAATATATTCATTACCAAAAAGTAATAGAATAAAATTTACTTTCAAATTAAATGTTTGTTTGTTTGGAAATAACGCTAAATAATGTCGTGGAAACATATAGCACAGCCGTCTAATTTTATATAACAAAATACAAATATCATATTTGACAAGTTGGATTTGTCGCGAAATATAAACGTCACTTTTATTTAGTAGAAATTAAATTAAATTGGTGGCTTCTCTAATGCTAAGCCTCCAAACATTGCTATCGACCGGTAAAAGTCGCTTACCGTTCTTAATACTTAATATACTTTTATAAACAACTTCTTTACACGACGCCATAACGAAACTTACTACTGATATCAAATAAATAAAAAATAAAGAGGTTGAAATGGGAGATGTAAGGCCGCTTTATATAACACTGACGAGGACACCGTCTTCTGAAAATATTAACCATTGTTGTTGGTAAGTATGTGCCAAGTATTTTTGTCAAATTAAAAAGCTGTAAATCACCAGGGGTGTGCATTTATTTGAAAATGTTAGATTAAATCGACATAATAATTTGGATCTTTTCGAAACAGCGTGTATGTTATCTGATTCATCAAATAATAAGAATTGTTTAAATAAACTTCAATCATACATACTTTTTTTATAACGACATTCTCATATTACGAGTAACTATAATAGCGTATACTTAATAGTATTGACACGACACTGCCTGTTACAGACAATGACCATTATTTGTAAGCAATGTGGTAGTCAAATTAAAAAGTTGAAGATCACCAAGGGGTATGCATTTTTAGAAACTGGTAAATTAGATTAAATCTTGAATCTTTTAGAAACATTGTGTATTATTGGAATTATCAAATAATAACAATAGTTATAATACCCAAGTAAAAAACCAACTCATATTTCTTTTGTAATGAAATTTCTACTTATTACGAGAAAATATACAGTATTGACGGCGACGTAGCGACGCCAAGTAGGGAGGGTATAAGCAGATCACAAACAGTTTTATCAAAAAAAGAATAAATGTAATCTTCGTATCTTTTTGACGTTAAAGGGATATATACCCATTTTAATTATTTTTTTATACATTGTATAAATTATACGTGCTTTTGCAAATTGTGCAAATACATACAATTATTTCATTTTATAAAATGACACCAAATAAAATATTCCTATTTCTTATTTAGTAAAAAAAAATACGCGTCAGCCCAGTATGGGCCTTTACTGGGCCTTTATTGGGCCAGCATTTTCAGTAAAGGTCCGGTAAAGCACAGCAAAGGCCCATACTTTGGTATTTACTGGGAGTATCTCCTGTAATTTTTATTAAATCCATGTGGTATTTAAGATAAATCGTGTGTTTTCATTTTCCGTTCTCATCAATAATAAAATGTTTTATGTTGGCTATCCTGGTGAAAAGGGGGTGCTAACGCCGCCTTATAAGAATTTAATTTTTGCTTTCCTGTTTTTTTTCAAAAATAAACGAAACATACAGTGCCATTTTTATACCTAACTAACCTCGGAACTAACATGTTTCTAATTTTATTGTTTTGCTGTTGTACTTCACACGATTTTTTAGCATTTAAAAGTCCATGTGGTCTTAACAGTAGTTAAATAGGACACGCCCCTTTCTCAAAATAATAAATAATTGAATAGTATGGTCGGTATTGTACATATATAATATGTTTTAGTTTGTTCCTCTCGAAATTTTAAATATCATCGCTTAATACCTATTATCATATGCACCGACTTCTCGGGAGCTTCGGGGCTAAAGCACCTGGTCAGAATATTGTATTTGTCTTTTTACCCCCAAATTAACAGAGCGCTCATTGTGTAATTTTGAAAATCTCATAACTTTACAAAAAAACAAAATTTTTGAAAACCAAAAAAAAAAACGGGATAAATTTTCCTTTTGATTACGAAAAAGAAATAGTTTGCAAATATTTTACTAATGGTCTAGAAGTAATCTAGGGTCGCAGCGCATTTTTTTCTCATTTTTTTTCCGCAAAACTTCTTCATTCTGTACTGACAGTCATGCCTTAAAATATTGCTTGGGTTCCATGCTCCAATATTGAGATATGGTATAGCCTAAATCCACCAGCCGCCACTGGATATAGCAATAAATCTCGGTTAATAAGTAAGTACATCAAGTACAAAAAATGACAACGTATAGGTAGATATTACAAATTACAACTACCTTATATAGGCACATTGCACATTATTTTTTAGAGTGGCTTGAACTCGAGAGATGATAAGTGGAAATAAAGTAAACATTGTTTACTGTGGTAAAACCATAGTAAAACTAATTTCGCACATCAGTTTTGCAGTTTTCTTTTCAGATATTTATGAAAAATAAAGTTATAGTTTATTACAAACTTATTTGCAACATAAAAAACGTCGGCCTCATTGATCCCTTTATCGCCATCAAAGAAGCCTACGTTTTTTATATTGCAAATAAGTTTGAAATAAACATTATATTATTCCATTTTCAACAAATACTTATATAGAAGTATAAAAAAAAAATTGTTTGTGGGGGGGGGAAAAAATAATATTTTTAAAAAAAGGTGAGAAAAAAAAAAGGGAGAAAAGGATTTTTGGGGATTTTTTTGGGGTCTGGCTTGAAAAGCGTGAGAAAAAAGTGTTCCACAGACAAAAGTAAGTACCTATTAAAATAACCAATAAAACGAGTAAAACGACCGTCCTCTAATATTAAAAATGACCCAAATCCCTTACTCATTTTTTGAGAAAATTTGGTTGAGAGCGAGGTTAAGTGTGCACAATTCATCGCAGTATAAAAAGTGTAAATTTTTGCCGGAATTTTTGCCATTTTTTTAGATCCCGTATACTTAGTAACTAAAAATGTAAAACAATGGCACATGAGTGTACAGTTACACTCTATAAGTGTCCACTATTATGCACCATTGATCTTACATTAAGATCCAATTTTGTGTCAGAAGGCAAATTATTTTTCTTCGAAATCAGTAGGTATGAAAGTGAAACAGGTTTTTCACTTAATTTTATATTTAAATTGGTAATTTTTGTACAAAATTATGAAAAAAATATATTTTTTTAAATACAGGTACTAGATGCATAGATACATACAATCAAAAAGAAAATATGATAACGAACTTTTGGATAAACTCGCACATACCTAGTAGGCAAACGGTAGATAGTATCAGGGCTATGTAGGCTATGTCCAAAAAAATAATTAAATACAACATTTCCGGTATTTCCGGTATTCTCAACATTTTAAAAGAACATTTATTTTAACGGGAGTTTTAGTGACAAGAAAATGTATTGAAATATAAATATCAGAAAGCAATACTGTGGTTTAAATAAAAATTAGGTTTAATGGTTATCGTATTTACATCTCGATTTAAGTTTTGATGGAATACCTAAATGTTCTTGTCATTGAAACTCCCTCCCCCCGGTATTTTCAACATTTTAAAGGAACCTTTAACTTAAAGGGAGTTTTAGTGACAAGAAAATTTACTTATATAAACAAAATATAAATCAGATAATAATCCTATAATTTATACAAAACTTAGCTTTAATGGCTATCCTATTTATAACTCGACTTAAGTCTTGCTGGAATTGCTGGTAATACATTTTTTTCTTGTTACCAAAACTCCCTTTAAGTTAAAAGTCCCTCTGAAACGTTGATAATACCGGGGGCCTTTAAATTAAAGGTCCCTAAAATTTTAATAATAATACCGGGGGTTAGCACCTTTGAGAACCCTTAGCGTTTTTAAAACAAGATTTTTTATTGTACCTGTACCAAAGTTTACTAAATTATTTAGTGAACTTTGTCTGTACCTACTTACAATTTCAGCCTATTTATTATTTTTTTGTTTCCTGTGGTAAATCCTCACCCAGTAAACACCAAGGTATGGGCCATTACTGGGCCTTTATTGGGCCAGCATTTCCAGTAAAGGCGTGGTAAAAGCCCAGTAAAGGCCCATACTTTGGAGTTTACTGGGCAGTTTTACTAATATTATTTAATAAACTTTGGTTAAAGCAACCCTCGTAACACCTTAACGTTGTTTATTGATTTCCACAATTTCTTTCATTCAAAACAAATGAATTCTTATACATATACCTATGTGAAATTAAAAAATAAATAAACGGAAGGTATGTACCTCGTCCTCGTAAGAGTCGCAAGTCTGTCACAATTTTGTTTACCTCGAACAGTAAATAACACATATATTAATGGATATTCACTTAATAATTCAAGCAGTAATTTTAATAATGTCACTCTTTATTAATCAAAAATCAATCAATAAATTGACGAAAAAATATAAGTTCACTAAACATAACCTTGTGCGTCAAGTTTCTAACTATTGTACAGGAACGATCAACACACAACACGTTATACAATCAAAGACTACTAACATAACACACTTCAACAGTTTGCATGCACTACGTTGCCTCGCCAATCGCCATCCAAACAAGTCGATCGTCGTGTATAGTCGATACGCAGGGTCTCTACATCTTTAGTGCCACCTCTTTCTATATCAGCGACTATCAAACGTTTTTATAAAAATATAGAAATTTTTGAAGAGCAGTAGCGTTTGTTCATTTCATACATTTCCTATTTGATAATCATTTTCAAGTGACTTAAAATTATAAAGTTGCTTTAAATAATATTAAAAAATATAGACAATAATTCACCGAATCTAGCTTTGCTCGTGAGTTACGCAGGTGAGGAGGCAGATGCAAGTGAAAGAGGGCGGGAACATAGTTTTGATAATGCCAACCTTTTTATGAATGTTCCGATATTTTTTTCATGGCATAAATGAACAATTAACTTCGCAGTTGTAACCGGTACAGCAGTAAATCATTTTAGAAACTTGGGACCGAAATTTAAAAAAAAATAAATTTAGGGCCAGTTTTTCCATCTCCCATAACTTCCTTCTGTATGATTGTTGTATCAACAATTGTTTCCATGGAATTTATGTACAACATAAATTTAATGGGAGATGGAAAAAACTATTATCTTAATTCCTACAAAACCTTTTAATTTGAAAAAAGACAAATCAACGGCATAACTGATGGGAGCTGTTGCAAATCTAAAACACTGAATAAATACATGCAAACTTGATATATTTTCTACTCTATACACAGCATGTCGTCTGATTTTACAAGAGGAAACACCTTTTTATTTTTGATTTTACGACCAAGAAGTTAGTTTTTGTAAAAAATACGATTACAATTAAGAAATATATAAGGTGGTCCGAAGTTTACCTGACACCTTCGGAAGGTGATAGAAGGACTTAAAAGAAGTAGAAAAGTTCCTATCAACCTATATTCTTGAGTGATTGCTAACAACGATACAGGATGTCGAAGTTTTGTGAAAAAAAAATTTTTTTTTTAACTCGGAAATTACGAAAACTATTGACTTGAAGTTTTAGGGGTGGTAATACTTTTTAAGCCTCTATTGTTTTAGAAATCATGCCTTTGTACTGCCTCCAGTGGCGTCGTCACGGGATGGGGAAGTAAAATTTTTCGCCGAAACTATGTAAAACCACTACTTTGTGCAGTTGGTTTTGAGATTGTTCAAATCTGTATTCGATTTGAAAGAAAAAAGGTATCTGAATTTTTACTTACAACGTTTACATTTCAAGTAAAACGGATATTTCTACTTTTTGAATGTCAATAACACATAGCATAACGATATTTGGATGGTGCCTCGTGTATTCTCGAACTGCCACTTAAGCATCATGACAAAACCTATAAATAAAACGAGTGTCAGCATATTTATTGCTAACCAATAGGCTATTTGACTCTTATTTTTAAATTGTCTTAAAATGTTCACGTCGTAGTATTAGTCCACAGGAATTTTTATTTCACTTAGATGAAATCACTTTATAGGATAATAAATAACATTCAAAATTCCAAATATATAATTTGGCGCGAAAACACGAGCCGCCATGTCACTATTTACTGTGACGTCATTCTTGTAGTAAACAAGTGCAAGTAACTCTCGGTATCTTTTTTTTTTTATTTATCATATAAGATAATGAGTTCTCATCATTGTACGTGGTGTTTGGTGCCAAACTTCAAGAGTACATAAAGACACCACAAAAGTTGTTTATAAAACTGCCAGATGATATCAAAATGAGGAAGACTTGGTTACAACTTGCCAGGAGAGACCCAAAATTATTATCGAGTAAACGTATACTGTATTTTTGTGAGGATCACTTTGATGTAAGTACTATTTTGTTTTATACTTTCAGTAGCTTTGAACTTTACAACTAATGTAAACAAGTGAAGTCGTTCACATATCTGTCATGATTGTAATTTTGAGGTTATGTTGAAGATTGTCTAATAAATAATGTTCTAATTACCTACATTAATCACACTTTTATAAACATAAGTACCTAGTTAGCTTTAAAATTAGAAGTAAACAAATATTACACACTTACACAGATGTTTCACGTTTAAAAGATCGGGATTAGTCGCAAAGAATTTAGCCACCATTATTGTGTACATTCTTGGCAAATCAGTACCGTCCGCTTTTTAAAAACCGCCCTCCATGATTAATTATTACAAACTTGAAAGAAACAACACGAAATCAGTCCAAATATTCACAAAGCAGTCACGATAAGATAACCGTAGGTTTTCATATTAGAAGAATGACGTCACATTTAAAGTATCATGGCGGGTAGTGTTTTGTGACATGTCGTTCACAGACTAAAAAAATTTCAATTTTAAAATTGAAATAATAAATCAATCAATGTTTTTGTGAATACAAACCGATAATTTCTGATTTCTTATTCGATAAATTATCGTATTCACATAATTTAATAATTTATTTTTCATTGTGTTAAACACCCTATTTTCGCATTTCTATATCTCTACGTAAATGTCAAACTTGCAATAAAGTTTTGTGATGGTAATTCTCTTTACCATTTTACTTGAAAAGTAAGCGTTGTAAGAAAAATTCAAAGATACCTTTTTTTCTTTCAAATTGAATAAAAATTCGAAAAATTTCAAAATGAACTGTACAAAGCAGTGGCGTTACATAGTTTCGGCGAAAATTATACTTCCCCGCCCTGTGGCGACGAAACTAGAGGAAGTACAAGGACAAGGTTTCGTAAAACAATAGTGGCTAAAAAAGTATTACCGCCCCTAAAACTTAAAGCCAATAGCTTTCGTAGTTTCCAAACTTTATCAGGTTATCTTTTTATGAATGTCATTGTGAAGAAGACTCAAAAGAAATTTAAAATACGCTCAGTATTAATGTTACAGTAAAATGCCAAATAAAAAAAGTTTCTTAGAATCAACTAGTAAATACAAATTTAAAATCTTATTGATATGAATTGATATGGAGAAAGTTTCTTATTTTCACAGAATGATTTTTTTGTTATACATCCACAAAGTCTGTATACATATTTATATTTTTCCCTTCTCCATTTATAAAAATCTACATTATACATAGGTATTTAGGATAGACAAAATACAAAATATTGAAAATGTTTACTATCAGCCAATATTTTGACATTTTTTTCTTTACTTTTTCTTACAACCACAGACAAATATTTTAATTAGTTTAGAAAAATGTCATGATTTTGCAAACTAAGAACCTAAAACTTCTCATAAGATTCTGTATTGAATAACAGTAATAACTAACATTTCTCTTGAACAACAGGAACCACCATTCACAGCATCAGTCATATTTGGTTACGCAGTATAATTTAATGTAATGTCATAAAAAAAATTGTTTTATTAACTTTTGATGGTCACTGCTTCTCCGGCTCATTGTCTCTGTTTTAACGCGCTTTAGTTAACAACGTGTGAGGTGCTATTGTTAGCTATAGTGTTGACAAATAAAATGGGTAATTCCAAATGCTATTAGAACTTAAAACTTTGGTATAAGTCAATACAGAATAAGTATCTACCAATAATAATAACAGTCAGCGGCTACATTTCAGCAGGGTCGGAGTTGGACTGATATTGTAAGGGCATACCGGAAAATTTAAATTAGTGACCCATATTTTAGACAACGCTGTAAATATTAAAAAGGTAGACATGCGAAAAACGTTTATTTTACCTGCATTTCAGATAACAAAATAAATAGACATACAGCGAGGTCCTAAAGTCACCCCCATGTTATTTTTTGAGCCGTTTGAGTTTTTTTATTGAAATTTGGGGGCGATATTCCCAGGCAGGTTAGGTATTTTTTGAGCATAAACTCTATTACCGATCATAGACATAGGTCTATGTTACCGATATTCCAATATGGCGTCTAACCGTCATATTGGATTTTTCTACAGCGTATAATACATATCAAATTAAAGATCTTTATGTCGCCAACGTCGCTTTAAAATTTCATGATGACTCCTCAAAGCCTATGGAATTGGTGACCAAATCACTTTTTTTATGACTAAGTACCTACTATAGCCATTATTGAATTAATATACAAGATGATTCATTTTAAAGTGCTCAATCAAATATATCTCGAAAAGTACAAGTGTTATACGAAAACATGTTTCATACAAGGTGTTTAATATTCTACCATGTTTATGACATTTGTATAGTTTTAAATGAAAACACAAATTTCTCAAGGGTAATCTTTGAGAAAATTAATTGTGATTGAAAAATGACAGCATAACATTTTTACGTTTTATATAAGAACATTTCAAGTAAGACAATTATTAATTAAAAATTGGAAAACCTAAATTTTATTAATGACAAAAAATAAATAAAAAATTCTGTTGTTGAGCAAATAAAATTATTAATGATTTCTTGGTTAATTCTGCGCATATTATCTCCAATTCGATTTTCCAAATTCTCTAAATGTTATGCTTTAACTTTAAATAACCCCATAAAATATAATCAAGGGGTGTAAGATCTGTAAGATTTTTTTTTAATAAATTAAAACTGCTATGTAGTAAAGTGTTCCCCAAAGTGTACAAGTATATTTAATGAGCTTAAAGAAGAATATCTACATGTGTGGGCACAGCCGACTCTAAACGGCTATGGTGGTGCATGGTGTGGGATTAGATTTGGATATTAATTTTTATTCCCAGTTTTGTACAATGGATATCCTGGTATCACAACGATGATTATTATTGATTATTGGATATCGATGAGTATGGATATAAGGAGTAATTTGTTTGAGGTTTATAAATTCATTCGATTATAAAATAAATTGGGCGATAAAGGACGCCATCCTACTGTACATCCAAAATATATTCAGATGTTTATTTTTAAGTGAGTTAGTCAATCCAATCCCATAGCCCAGAAAAATCTTTTGAAAGAAAAGACGACGGCGACTTTTGTTGTATTACGAGCACTAAACTCACGAGCCGAAAATGAAACAAGTGCATTAAATTCATGTAAAAAAATATCCAAGGTGGGGCAATAGTGCGTCCGACCTCGATAACTCGAGTTCTATGATAGCTAGAAACTTGATTTAAAAACATAAGTAAACTAGACAAAAAAGTCTAAAACCGGAAATTGTTTTCGAATAGACAGGGTGAGCCAAGACGATTCTACAGGAACAAGTAACATTTTTTTTAAATGAAATACCATCTATATCAGGACATTTTTTGAAACCTCTTTATGGCCTCCTTTCACTTCTGTATTATTATTGACTTTCTCCCAACCACTTGGATGTAATGATTTTTTTTTTTGAAATTATACCATTTACACGTGTATATTAAAAATCACAATCACAACCATCGATTTTAAGAAAAAAATATATTAGAACCAGTTATGAGACATCTGTTTGATAATACTCAGCCATTTTCACGTCCTAAACTTATACAGGGTGGCCGAAAACAATTTTTTCTAATGCCTTGTATAATTTTGGAAGATGTGATGTAGGATTGAAAAACGAACATTCTTTGTACGTACATTCCTACGGTTATTTGTGACCATTTTCAATTTATTGAACAACAACTGCACAACTCAGCAATAAAAATTAAAAATGACAGTTTTTTACAAATAATTCAAGAGGGTATTATAATAAGCGTGTAACATGATGCCCATAAAAAACATCACACCAACAACAAGCCAAAATTTGAAAGTAAAGAAAATAAATGCTTTTAGAAGTATCACCCCGGCAATTTTATGAACAATACAAACTTAATTCCAAAGACGCACAGAAATATGTGTCAATCAAAATGGGCAATATGTGGTGCACTTTTTATAATATCTTCTCTTGAATTACAAAAAAAAATGTTTTTAATTTTTATTGCTGAATTTTGCAGTTATTGTTCAATAAATCGAAAATGGCTGCAAATAGCCATAGGGATGTACGTACAAAAAAATTTTCGGTTTTCAATTCTATATCACATCGTCCAAAAATATACAACGTGTTCCATTTGACAAAATTGGAAAAATTCAGTTCAAATATTGGTAAATTTAATAACTATTTTTGGCCACTCTGTATACTTTTAGGAAGTGAAAATGGCTGAGTGCCATCACACAGATGTCTCACAACTGTTACTAACATATTTTTTCTCAAAATCGATAATTGTGACTGTAGTGATTTTTTTATATACACGTGTAAATGGCATAATTTCAAAAAAAAAAAATCATGACATCCAAGTGGTTGAGAGAGAGTCAATAATAATACATCAGTAGAAGGAGGCCACAAAGTGGTTTCAAAAAATGTTCTGATATACATGGCATTCCATTTAGGAAAATGTTAATTGACCCTGTAGAACCATCTTGGCTCACCCTGTATATTCGAAAATAATTTCCGGTTATAGACTTTTTTGTCTAGTTTATTTATGTTTTTAAATCAACTTTCTAGCTATCGTAGAACTCGACATATTGAAGTCATACTCATTTCAAAAGCACATAGAGCATGTGTCAATCAAAATTAGCAACATGTGGAGCACTTATTATAATTTTTTTCTAATGAATTATTTGAAGAAACCTCTATTTTTTAAGTTTATTCTTGAATTTTGTACTTATTGCTCAATAAAACAAAAATGGTTGCAATTAGCCATAGGGAAGTACTTACAAAAATGTTCGTTTTTCATTTCTACATCACATCTTTGAAAAATATACAGGGTGTTCATTTGAAAAATTGAGAGAATTCGATTTAAAAAAGTTTTTAATTGAAAAATAAATTTTGGCCACCCTCTACAGTTTTAGGAAGTAAAAATGATTCAAAAACATTAATTAGATGTCTCGTAACTAGTATTCATATGAGTTTTTCTTAAAACCCATAATTGTGACTTTGGAGATTTTTTTCCATATGCATCTGCAGATAGCATTATTTCAACAAAAAAAATTCATTACATCCAAGTTGGGAGATAGTTAATAATAATATAGGAATGAACAGAGTCTAGAAAAAGGCTTCAAAAAATGTACTGATATACATAGCATTCTATTTAAAAGAAAGGCACTTGATCCTGTAATTTCGACTTGGCTCGCTCTGTATATTCGAAAATAATTTCCGGTTATAGACTTTTTTATCTAGTTTACTTGTATTTTTTTTTAATTTCTAGCTATCGTAAAACTCGAGATATCAAAATCCGACGCACTATTGCCCAACCCTGTATGTTCTTTTAAAGGTAATTTTGCTTGGTGTTAACCTTTCAAGATACCTATTACAGTAATCTCAGCAGCAGCACGAGCGTTTTTATTATTTTTATATCGATAATTTCTACTCTTTCTTCCTTTGTATAATACATTTCGAAAAAAAAAATATTATTCTCAACAAGCCAAAAAGCGGATATAATGACATTTACTAAACAATAAACATAATAATTGTTATAGCCTACCGCGCGATACTCCATTATTTTATTTCAGAGTCAAGTCTCTATAGATTACTTACTGCATTTTAAAAGTTTAATTAGGTATGTCGGATTCAATATATGCAATATTCTGAAATTTTGAGTTGGATATCTTGAAAAGTATTAAAGATAACAGTATAAAGTTTTATATCACTGTATTCAGCGCAAAGAGAAGAATATATTTTTTGAAAAAAATATGGGGTTCCATTAAAAAAAAAATCGGTTGCGGCTCCCTAATTATTAATTCACCTGTATATCTAGTTACGTATTTAAAAATTCATAAAAAATCATATTGATTCATTTTTTTCCAAAATTTGTATCTTAAAATCTAACTGAGATAAAAGGCATCCATCCTTCATGAATCACCCTGTAAATACCCCCCCTTACGACATCTAGTCACAGAATTTCTTTAATAGGTTCATTTAGTGAAATACTATTTTTTCCTATTTTTTCAGTTTTTATAAACTGTTTCGTGTATAAACTGCCTCAAAAAAGTCGATTGAATGAAAATTGAGGGAGATAATTGCATATGAATAATAAAATGCTTTACCCGGCGGAGCACGCCAGAGTGACGTCAGTAGATCCTATTAAGTTCGTCCGCAACAAATACACGGAAGTAGTAATATGGCTAACACATTTAAGGCTACCATGCTACTTTTGAATAGTTTACTAGGTGTATTGCGGTATTCTGTGCCGTTAACAATGTGTGATATTAATTATTATAATTATATAAAAGCAGATTTTTCTAATTTGCTAGAAGAGCTACATTTTTCATTAAACTGAAATACCTACATATAATTTTTCATGTCTTCTCCAACATAAAAATTATCTCCTCACAACAATTATTAACGGTTTTGCTGCCTAAAAGATCGTACATTTTTTTTTACAATCTGTCGTTTCGTCAACACATAACCACAGTCGATTTTTACACGTTGGGGAATGTTCCTCAACTGGAAGGCAGTTTTTTATTATGCTGAATATTTACAACAAATAAAAACTGTGATACTAAAATTCAATCCTGACGAGGCAACTGCTACATGATATAGGTGACGCAAAAAATGAGCGCGTTAGAGAAAAGTTTGCACGTGTGTTAAAGCAAAACACTGGTTATACCAGATTAAGACAAATTTCTGATGGTACTGATGGTGCATTTCCAGATCCGTTAAATGCGTTCAAAGACTATTTTAAGTGTGCCTGTATTACATCAATAGATGTTGAACGGTCGTTCTCAAAAAATAAGCATACTTTTTCACCACAGTGAAGATCACTCACGGAGATAACCATAGAAACATATCTGATGCTGCACAGTTTTTACAGATCTTCTCCAGTTTGTGATAACCAAGCTAGTTCATCAAGCTAGTTAAGAGGGTAAGTTGTGCATACATTGTTATATATTGTAATAGTTTATTGCATTTGTTACTAGTTAATTTCTTTCATTACGCTTATTATGATGCGCACGCCCATGTCCCGCCGCACATTTCCGCCGGCTCTACTAATAAGTAGAGTTGGCAAATCGGTCCGCAAGTCACGGGCGGAACAGGTAGGGAAATACCTAAATACATAAGCAAGACTTGTTTACTACTTTAGCAAAGACTAACATTTGATTTTAGTCTATTGTTATGCCTCGTAGGGTGCACAACGTAATTTATTCCTCTCCGTTGTATTATTGATAATTTTATTTGTTGTATTTTATTCTTGATATTAATTTAATAATAAAGTATGTCAGACCTGCCCAAGGGTAAAAAACGGCCATATGCTGACAAAGTGAATAAACTTATCAGTGAATTCCCGGATTTATTCTAAAATGGTGCTATTATAATTTGTAAGGTGTGCGAGACAGACCCGATGTGCTGGGACAAACATGATTGTAAACGTCACGTAAATTCTGTGCAGTATACAACTAAAAAAAATGGCGTGCTTTCGACAACACAGTTTATGTTCGATTGATTTACTCTTAATGCTGATTGCCTGTGATGTTCCGCTGCACATACTCGATAAACCACCGTTTTAGGAGTTCTAGAATAAATACAATCCCAGGGTGACGTTACCAAGTCGCACAATGTTGGGTAACTATGTACCAACTGTAAGCGAAGACATTGTAAATAAGATCAAATGTGTACTAAAAGTACACGGCTGTGGTTATGTGTTTGACGAGACGACAGATTGTAAAAAAAATATATTTTAAATGTTATAGTACGTGTACTGGACCCTCGTAAACCGACATTTCTACTGTTACTAGCTAGCAAAACACTGAGTGTACTGGTCAAACAATTGCGCGGGTGGTGCTGGAGACGTTATAAAAATTTGACCTGTCAAAAAGTCAAGTGTTGATGTTTGTGACCCATGGTGCCGCGACAATGCGTTTGGTAGGCCGTTATCTTCAAGAACACGGTTGTAGGTTGGTACATGTTACGTGTAAAGTACATGCTTTATACCCTGTGGCAGAAACTATTGGACAAGGTTTTCCAGAGGTAGATGCATTAATAGCAAGTACAAAAAAAAGTGTTTCTTAAATCTCCTAAACGTCATCGCGCATTTCATAGAAGTGTCCCGGTATCCCCAAACAACCACAACCGATTCTTACACATTAGGGAACATGGTTGTATGCAGCTTTTTATTATGTTGAATATTTACAACAAATAAAAGCTGTGATACTACAATTCAATCCAGACGAGGTTGCAGCTATTAAGGAAAGCCAGACAAAATTCGACGATGTTTCTGTCGAAACAGCTCTAAAAACTATTCACAAGAACTATAAAGGATTACATGACGCCATACAAAACTTACAAAACAGTGCGTTGTCGTTAGCAGAGTCACTGCAAATAGTGGACGAAGTAAATCGGCAGCTACACTCTATAGGTGACGCAAAAAATGAGCCCGTTGGAGAAAAGTTCGCACGTGTTTTAAAGCAAGACACCTGTTTTACCAGATTAAGACAAATTTGTGATGACACTGATGGCGCATCTGCAGATCCGTTAAATGAGTTCAAAGTCTATTTTAAGTATGCTTGTATTACATCATACTTACATATGTCGAAAACGGTCGTTCTCAAAATATAAGCATATTTTTTCCACCACATCGAACATTACTCTCGGAGGCAACCATAGAAGAATACATGATGCTGCAAAGTTTTTACAGATGTTTTCCAGTTTGTGATATCCAAGCTAGTTAAGAGGGTAAGTTGTGCATACATTGTTATAAATTGTACAGTTTGTTGCTTTTATTACTAGGTAATTTCTTTTATTATACTTATTATGATGCGTACACCTATGTTCTGCGGCGCATTTTTGCCAACTCTACTAGTAATAAGGATAACTACAATACAACGCACAGTGGCGTATACAACGAAAATAAAAAAGGATAATATTAATAACATTATTCATCATCAAAAGAACACACGGCATTAATATATTAAACGTTGACAAAACTACAGAGTCTCATAGACATTAGCAAGTTGAGAATTTGTAAGATAAATAAAATCCATAAACGCGTAGGGTTGTAAAAACTTTACCAAGGATAGAATCAAAAGTTGACAATGCGAGGTGCCCATAATATGTCACTTTGCACCTCAAGTATCGTGGGCTAGAGTCTCATGCGACCATCACAACTACAGGGACAGCGTTTTGCTATCTGCGTCGTGCTCAGCGGCATGAGCAGCGAACTCTCTCGTGGGAAATAATACAAATACGCGCGACGCGACATCGGCAGTTCATGATAAGACCTTTGGCAACCCCAGTGATACGCTGGTTTCTCGAAACTTCCAGGTGTTGCGACTGGCCTCATTGGCTGAGGACCTCTGTATACCGCGTTTTACTAGGGAGTAACCACCGATGACGCCCACCGCCGACATGAGTACAAATAACACAGGGATTACTCAAGAATCGGGGGGGAGCGGACCCAGCGGAATTCTCCGTATGTCAGAGATTAGGTGAGGACGACATTAAATAGTTTTCATATCACGTTGTCATTCTTTCCGTACACGAGTTTACTAAATTTCATTACATCCAGTTAGGTTCTTTTTGTTACGAACAAAATGACAACGTTAATTAACGAACGACTCAATGCTTGGCGTTCGCAAATTTCATGGGTTTTGCACGGTAGTACCAAATGATTAACCGGTAGAATTTTCATAAAGTTATACATACAAGGTGTCCCAACCAAAAGTAGGCACCCTGAATAACTTTGGATAAAATTTTTTTGCAAAATTGGTGAAACACGTCGTCCTTGCTTCCAAGGGGGGCATATTTTAATGTAATACTTGTATACCTATCATTATCCCTCTACACTACACGGCCACCCCCTCAAAAAATTCAAATGGCAAGGGGGTCGACTGATACATCTTTTGAAAGGTCTTTCAATTCTCTACATAACTGTGTATTTTTTTTTAACTTGTATCGATTCGTTCTTAAGGAAAATAATTTTATTTTTGATGATTACACACAATCGAAATGGTTTAAAAAATCTGAAATACGCGGCACTGGGTATTGGAATTTATAAAAAAACTACGTTTTTTAGTGCTCTCAAATCAACACGGTTTTTTCGACAAAAGACACTTTCCTTATCTGTTTAGTTTTAGAATAATAAAATACTCATAAGCATTTGATAGTCCTTGAACATTAATTTGTTCACAACCAATTTTAAATCGAGATACATTTTGCCAGAGTGAGTTCTCAAAATGGTTTATACCCTTCAGGAGAGAATAAAAATTGTCAGCATTTATTTTAAAAACGATAATTGTGCTAGAGCTACGAAACGCATATTCAATAGAAATCACCCAGATAGAAGGGTTGGTTGTTTTACAATTATTGACAAAATTTATGGAAACAGGTTCTGTAGGAAACAAAAAGCATGAACCTCAGCGACCGATTAGGAATGAAGCAGTCGAAGTGGCAGTTCTGGGTCATTTGCAGATGGATAATACTCAATCGATAAGGAAAGTAGCTGAGGCTTCCGGTGTATCACGAAGCAGTGTTCATCGAATTGTAAAGGCAAACAAGTTTCATCCATATAAATTTAAATTGGTACATGAATTAAACGAAGATGATACCGATCGTCGGCTTGAATTCTGTGAGATTTTTAGTGAACAATTAAACGGTAATGCCAATCTACTGTCCAATACGTGTTTTTCTGATGAATCGACATTTCAGTTAAATGGGGAGGTAAACAGGCACAATTGTAGGTATTGGAGTGAAACCAATCCACTTTTGTTCATGAAGACTCATACCCAAAGGCCTCAGAAGTTAAATGTTTGGGCTGGCATCTTAGGGAATCACATTGTCGGACCGTTTTTTATTCGTGACAATTTAAATGGCGAAAGGTACCTCGATTTGTTAGAAAATAACATCGACCCAATGATTACCCAAATCCACGAAGAAGACGATAATCTTTTAGAGGGCAAACTGTTTTTTCAACAGGATGGGACACCCCCACATTTTGCTATAGCGGGCCGTCAATTTTTGGATAATCGGTTTCCTGAGCGATGGATTGGAAGAAGAGGTCCAGTGGAGTGGCCCGCTAGGTCACCCGATTTAACTCCCTTGAATTTCTTTCTGTGGGGACATTTGAAATCGAAGGTATTTGCAACAATACCCGCATATCTGGAAGAGTTATGTGAAAGAATTGTTCGAGAATGCCGTTTATTGACGCCAGATGTGTTCAGAAATGTTCGTACAGAATTTCAAGACAGATTATACTACTGTATGGAAGTCGGTGGGGGTCATTTTGAACAATACATACGATAATTTAAACTGCTTCTTTTATTTTTATTTCCCGAACATAAAATAATGAAACAATTATTTCTCAGGAACGAATCGATAAAAGTTTTTAAAAAAATACACAGTTATGTAGAGAATTGAAAGACCTTTCAAAAGATGTATCACTCGACCCCGTTTGCCATTTGAACTTTTTGAAGGAGTGGCCGTGTAGGGTAGAGGGATGATGATAGGTATACAAGTGTTACATTAAAATATGTCCCCCTTGGAAACAGCACGCCAGAGTGACGTCAGTAGATCCTATTAAGTTCGTCCGCAACAAATACACGGAAGTAGTAATATGGCTAACACATTTAAGGCTACCATGCTACTTTTGAATAGTTTACTAGGTGTATTGCGGTATTCTGTGCCGTTAACAATGTGTGATATTAATTATTATAATTATATAAAAGCAGATTTTTCTAATTTGCTAGAAGAGCTACATTTTTCATTAAACTGAAATACCTACATATAATTTTTCATGTCTTCTCCAACATAAAAATTATCTCCTCACAACAATTATTAACGGTTTTGCTGCCTAAAAGATCGTACATTTTTTTTTACAATCTGTCGTTTCGTCAACACATAACCACAGTCGATTTTTACACGTTGGGGAATGTTCCTCAACTGGAAGGCAGTTTTTTATTATGCTGAATATTTACAACAAATAAAAACTGTGATACTAAAATTCAATCCTGACGAGGCAACTGCTACATGATATAGGTGACGCAAAAAATGAGCGCGTTAGAGAAAAGTTTGCACGTGTGTTAAAGCAAAACACTGGTTATACCAGATTAAGACAAATTTCTGATGGTACTGATGGTGCATTTCCAGATCCGTTAAATGCGTTCAAAGACTATTTTAAGTGTGCCTGTATTACATCAATAGATGTTGAACGGTCGTTCTCAAAAAATAAGCATACTTTTTCACCACAGTGAAGATCACTCACGGAGATAACCATAGAAACATATCTGATGCTGCACAGTTTTTACAGATCTTCTCCAGTTTGTGATAACCAAGCTAGTTCATCAAGCTAGTTAAGAGGGTAAGTTGTGCATACATTGTTATATATTGTAATAGTTTATTGCATTTGTTACTAGTTAATTTCTTTCATTACGCTTATTATGATGCGCACGCCCATGTCCCGCCGCACATTTCCGCCGGCTCTACTAATAAGTAGAGTTGGCAAATCGGTCCGCAAGTCACGGGCGGAACAGGTAGGGAAATACCTAAATACATAAGCAAGACTTGTTTACTACTTTAGCAAAGACTAACATTTGATTTTAGTCTATTGTTATGCCTCGTAGGGTGCACAACGTAATTTATTCCTCTCCGTTGTATTATTGATAATTTTATTTGTTGTATTTTATTCTTGATATTAATTTAATAATAAAGTATGTCAGACCTGCCCAAGGGTAAAAAACGGCCATATGCTGACAAAGTGAATAAACTTATCAGTGAATTCCCGGATTTATTCTAAAATGGTGCTATTATAATTTGTAAGGTGTGCGAGACAGACCCGATGTGCTGGGACAAACATGATTGTAAACGTCACGTAAATTCTGTGCAGTATACAACTAAAAAAAATGGCGTGCTTTCGACAACACAGTTTATGTTCGATTGATTTACTCTTAATGCTGATTGCCTGTGATGTTCCGCTGCACATACTCGATAAACCACCGTTTTAGGAGTTCTAGAATAAATACAATCCCAGGGTGACGTTACCAAGTCGCACAATGTTGGGTAACTATGTACCAACTGTAAGCGAAGACATTGTAAATAAGATCAAATGTGTACTAAAAGTACACGGCTGTGGTTATGTGTTTGACGAGACGACAGATTGTAAAAAAAATATATTTTAAATGTTATAGTACGTGTACTGGACCCTCGTAAACCGACATTTCTACTGTTACTAGCTAGCAAAACACTGAGTGTACTGGTCAAACAATTGCGCGGGTGGTGCTGGAGACGTTATAAAAATTTGACCTGTCAAAAAGTCAAGTGTTGATGTTTGTGACCCATGGTGCCGCGACAATGCGTTTGGTAGGCCGTTATCTTCAAGAACACGGTTGTAGGTTGGTACATGTTACGTGTAAAGTACATGCTTTATACCCTGTGGCAGAAACTATTGGACAAGGTTTTCCAGAGGTAGATGCATTAATAGCAAGTACAAAAAAAAGTGTTTCTTAAATCTCCTAAACGTCATCGCGCATTTCATAGAAGTGTCCCGGTATCCCCAAACAACCACAACCGATTCTTACACATTAGGGAACATGGTTGTATGCAGCTTTTTATTATGTTGAATATTTACAACAAATAAAAGCTGTGATACTACAATTCAATCCAGACGAGGTTGCAGCTATTAAGGAAAGCCAGACAAAATTCGACGATGTTTCTGTCGAAACAGCTCTAAAAACTATTCACAAGAACTATAAAGGATTACATGACGCCATACAAAACTTACAAAACAGTGCGTTGTCGTTAGCAGAGTCACTGCAAATAGTGGACGAAGTAAATCGGCAGCTACACTCTATAGGTGACGCAAAAAATGAGCCCGTTGGAGAAAAGTTCGCACGTGTTTTAAAGCAAGACACCTGTTTTACCAGATTAAGACAAATTTGTGATGACACTGATGGCGCATCTGCAGATCCGTTAAATGAGTTCAAAGTCTATTTTAAGTATGCTTGTATTACATCATACTTACATATGTCGAAAACGGTCGTTCTCAAAATATAAGCATATTTTTTCCACCACATCGAACATTACTCTCGGAGGCAACCATAGAAGAATACATGATGCTGCAAAGTTTTTACAGATGTTTTCCAGTTTGTGATATCCAAGCTAGTTAAGAGGGTAAGTTGTGCATACATTGTTATAAATTGTACAGTTTGTTGCTTTTATTACTAGGTAATTTCTTTTATTATACTTATTATGATGCGTACACCTATGTTCTGCGGCGCATTTTTGCCAACTCTACTAGTAATAAGGATAACTACAATACAACGCACAGTGGCGTATACAACGAAAATAAAAAAGGATAATATTAATAACATTATTCATCATCAAAAGAACACACGGCATTAATATATTAAACGTTGACAAAACTACAGAGTCTCATAGACATTAGCAAGTTGAGAATTTGTAAGATAAATAAAATCCATAAACGCGTAGGGTTGTAAAAACTTTACCAAGGATAGAATCAAAAGTTGACAATGCGAGGTGCCCATAATATGTCACTTTGCACCTCAAGTATCGTGGGCTAGAGTCTCATGCGACCATCACAACTACAGGGACAGCGTTTTGCTATCTGCGTCGTGCTCAGCGGCATGAGCAGCGAACTCTCTCGTGGGAAATAATACAAATACGCGCGACGCGACATCGGCAGTTCATGATAAGACCTTTGGCAACCCCAGTGATACGCTGGTTTCTCGAAACTTCCAGGTGTTGCGACTGGCCTCATTGGCTGAGGACCTCTGTATACCGCGTTTTACTAGGGAGTAACCACCGATGACGCCCACCGCCGACATGAGTACAAATAACACAGGGATTACTCAAGAATCGGGGGGAGCGGACCCAGCGGAATTCTCCGTATGTCAGAGATTAGGTGAGGACGACATTAAATAGTTTTCATATCACGTTGTCATTCTTTCCGTACACGAGTTTACTAAATTTCATTACATCCAGTTAGGTTCTTTTTGTTACGAACAAAATGACAACGTTAATTAACGAACGACTCAATGCTTGGCGTTCGCAAATTTCATGGGTTTTGCACGGTAGTACCAAATGATTAACCGGTAGAATTTTCATAAAGTTATACATACAAGGTGTCCCAACCAAAAGTAGGCACCCTGAATAACTTTGGATAAAATTTTTTTGCAAAATTGGTGAAACACGTCGTCCTTGCTTCCAAGGGGGGCATATTTTAATGTAATACTTGTATACCTATCATTATCCCTCTACACTACACGGCCACCCCCTCAAAAAATTCAAATGGCAAGGGGGTCGACTGATACATCTTTTGAAAGGTCTTTCAATTCTCTACATAACTGTGTATTTTTTTTTAACTTGTATCGATTCGTTCTTAAGGAAAATAATTTTATTTTTGATGATTACACACAATCGAAATGGTTTAAAAAATCTGAAATACGCGGCACTGGGTATTGGAATTTATAAAAAAACTACGTTTTTTAGTGCTCTCAAATCAACACGGTTTTTTCGACAAAAGACACTTTCCTTATCTGTTTAGTTTTAGAATAATAAAATACTCATAAGCATTTGATAGTCCTTGAACATTAATTTGTTCACAACCAATTTTAAATCGAGATACATTTTGCCAGAGTGAGTTCTCAAAATGGTTTATACCCTTCAGGAGAGAATAAAAATTGTCAGCATTTATTTTAAAAACGATAATTGTGCTAGAGCTACGAAACGCATATTCAATAGAAATCACCCAGATAGAAGGGTTGGTTGTTTTACAATTATTGACAAAATTTATGGAAACAGGTTCTGTAGGAAACAAAAAGCATGAACCTCAGCGACCGATTAGGAATGAAGCAGTCGAAGTGGCAGTTCTGGGTCATTTGCAGATGGATAATACTCAATCGATAAGGAAAGTAGCTGAGGCTTCCGGTGTATCACGAAGCAGTGTTCATCGAATTGTAAAGGCAAACAAGTTTCATCCATATAAATTTAAATTGGTACATGAATTAAACGAAGATGATACCGATCGTCGGCTTGAATTCTGTGAGATTTTTAGTGAACAATTAAACGGTAATGCCAATCTACTGTCCAATACGTGTTTTTCTGATGAATCGACATTTCAGTTAAATGGGGAGGTAAACAGGCACAATTGTAGGTATTGGAGTGAAACCAATCCACTTTTGTTCATGAAGACTCATACCCAAAGGCCTTAGAAGTTAAATGTTTGGGCTGGCATCTTAGGGAATCACATTGTCGGACCGTTTTTTATTCGTGACAATTTAAATGGCGAAAGGTACCTCGATTTGTTAGAAAATAACATCGACCCAATGATTACCCAAATCCACGAAGAAGACGATAATCTTTTAGAGGGCAAACTGTTTTTTCAACAGGATGGGACACCCCCACATTTTGCTATAGCGGGCCGTCAATTTTTGGATAATCGGTTTCCTGAGCGATGGATTGGAAGAAGAGGTCCAGTGGAGTGGCCCGCTAGGTCACCCGATTTAACTCCCTTGAATTTCTTTCTGTGGGGACATTTGAAATCGAAGGTATTTGCAACAATACCCGCATATCTGGAAGAGTTATGTGAAAGAATTGTTCGAGAATGCCGTTTATTGACGCCAGATGTGTTCAGAAATGTTCGTACAGAATTTCAAGACAGATTATACTACTGTATGGAAGTCGGTGGGGGTCATTTTGAACAATACATACGATAATTTAAACTGCTTCTTTTATTTTTATTTCCCGAACATAAAATAATGAAACAATTATTTCTCAGGAACGAATCGATAAAAGTTTTTAAAAAATACACAGTTATGTAGAGAATTGAAAGACCTTTCAAAAGATGTATCACTCGACCCCGTTTGCCATTTGAACTTTTTGAAGGAGTGGCCGTGTAGGGTAGAGGGATGATGATAGGTATACAAGTGTTACATTAAAATATGTCCCCCTTGGAAACAAGATCGACGTATTTCACCAATTTTTCAAAAATTTTATCATGGTGCTACTTTTCCATTAGTAAATTCAATATTAACTAAAATAATGTCTGTCTAGCTTAACAGCTGGCGTTCGGGTACTTCAACAAGAGAAATTTCTCTTTTACACATAATATCTAAAGTTTTACATGTCACTTACATCACAAAGCGAAAGTTTTCGCTGCGCTGCGTGTAACAAAGTTTTGTTGCATTGCATACTCAGCTAGGCAATTTTCAATGTATTTCTTGTACACAGTTGTTTATTTGTAGAAATAAATCTGTTAAAACGTTAATTTGAGTTTTCTTGGCTTACTTCTATTTTCAGGTACAAAAGTGAATTCTAAGCAAATTAGTAATAGTAGGTAATAATAAAAATAAAGGCAAATCTTACTTATACCACAGAATCAGTAGGAAATTTGTGATTATACTTGTCATTTTTATATCACATATCAGTGCAGTGCATATTAAAGTTAATAATAATTGATAAAAGTAGTTAATCAAATTAAATTGAATTAAATCTCATTAAAGACATAATTAAAAGTAATACCAAACTTTACAAACGAATCTGAAAGGTGACAATCACAAAACAAATTCGGGTCCTACCACTAAAACTGGACGATCACGAAAATGCCAATTAATTAAGTATTACCTTGTCGCTTCACGACAATTTAAAACTTATCAAAGGTAGATAAAAAAAGGGCGAAATTCATAAATAAATAAAACGCGGAGGGGGGTATGGGGTATCACACTATGTTCATGATCATGAGTTGAGCGTAAAGATTTGTTTTGGGTATAAATATAAAATAATAGACGCCCAGTGGATGTATTGTGCCATATTATGGGTCATGATTATGTCATACTTGATATGAATGATGTAACGGACAAACGAGTTATTTTATATCAATTCCAAATCCAATGATGTATGTAACAATTTCTATTTTTAAACTTTGTTTTGAATACCTAATTCCTGAATAAGTGTAGTTTGGTGGAGAACACATTTCCTGAAACGACTTTATTGACATACTTTAGTCATAAATTCACAGCAATTCATGATTATTAATGAATATTGTTGAAAAGTTATTGCAAGATGTTGTTAAGTGAGAGAAACATTCCCTCACTCAACGAAGATGCGTGTACCATCGCATGCAAAATGAATGTAACAAAAGCCAAAACAATTTTAGATCTACTTAACATTAGTTATACAGGAGCCTATTGGCAGCGTGCATAATTGGTAAGTATTTTCATGTTTTATTTTTAATTAATGTAATTAAACTGTAAAACAATATTGCAGATTCTGAAGAAGATCAATATATGATCGAAACTGGTAAATTATAATATACATATCTGTTATTGTCCAAATCATTACCCACTAATTTTGTCGTTATATATTCAAAAAGTAAGCAAATAGATAAACTAATTTCCTAAGGCACAACAATGTGCAGTCAGGGCCGGTGGAACCTAATGAGCAATACGTGTTTCTGCACAGGGAGGCAAAATTCAAACGTGATTTTTCAAATAAAAACTTTCAAAGAAGGACAAAAATTAGCAGAGGGGGAGATTGAAGCAATACAGTTTTCTTTATAATGAGTAAAAATATTCAGTAAGTATAAATGTAACTTTATTTAGAAAATCATTATACTTCTATCAATTATTCTTAATTAAGTAATTTTTTGCACGAACTGAGATAAAACATTATTTTACTGCCTCAAAAAAGGGAGTAAAACAATTCACTAAACATGAAACATCTAAAGAATATTTTGTGACGTTACCAACAAGTAACAAGAATGATGTTTTTTATAAACATCCTGTGCAAGTTAACAAAATGTTTAATAAATACATTCATTTGTAAACGTTCTTTATAACAGTACTAAAATATATCCTTAGTTTGTTTTCTAAATAACATTAGTAGAAACATCATTATTATGTCAAGATAACTTACTTGAAGACACGTTCTTTTGCAATCATACCAATAGTCAAACGGTGTGATGATGGTTTAATGTAACTAAAATTGTAGAAATAACGAAATAAAAACATATATCAAAATAAGTTGTCACCAACAATATTAATAGGAAACCGACATTTATTTCCTGTAAACGAATCATGTATTTTATACTAAATAAATTATTTATACAAAATGATTTTAAAACGTTGAAATTAATAATGTACTGCTAGACAAATTTATTTATACAGCACAGAGTTGTTTGTGTTTATGCATATCGTTTATGACGCTTATATTCTAGTTGATTTATATTATTCTGTGCGTTCATGGTGTTAGATTTTTGCGAGTGGGTCCTTGGTGTCCCTCCATTGCGACCATCAGCAGGCCTATTGTGGTTCATTCCTAATTATATTTCTCCTAATTAGTTCAGTCTCTTAATGAAACTGATAGATAACTTTATTGGGTGAGAGATGGCAGCAGTTGCTCTTTGCCAAATATTGAGAATCGGATCCTCTCTACGGCGTGACAGGTGCATAAGATGAAGATGTGGTCTGCCTTCTCATCATCCTCCAGGCATAGACGGCACTCGGCGTTTTCCGCTAGGCCGAGTTTATGCAGATGAGAGTTTAGTCGGCAGTGCCCAATATATAGGCCTGTTAGAGTTTTCAGGTTTAACTTGTTTAACTATAAAAGTTTCTTTGCTCTTGATTTCAAAGGGTATTTTATAAATGCCTTCGAATGAACTAATTCTGGTAACTCTTGCCAATATTGGAGAGTTTTCCTTTCAGCCCAGGTTGAGATAGCCATCTTCTTAGCAGTATTTGAAGATATGTATCGGTTCTGGTCCGATGATTCGTGATCCCGCTCCTCTCTGGCCAAGGAGTCGGCTCATTACCTACCATACCAGAGTGACTGGGTATCCAGACCAAAGTCACTTCGTTGTTTTTGCTCAAATAATTTAGAGCCTTCTGACAGTTCCATACCGTTTTGGAGTTACACCGGTAGGAGCCAAGAGTTTTTATAGCTGTTTGGCTATCTGAGAAAATTTTGATTGATCTGCGTGTAAGATGCATATATTCCAGCTTTGTAAATACAGTTCCATAGCATGAACCTCGACCTGGTGTTACTATAGTGTCTACTTCCATCATTCTTGTAGTTATTATTCAAAAAATGAATGAGAAGGTATCAATTTCAAATTACATATTATTAGTAATGAAAAGCACAGTTTTGTTGAATAGATATGGCGGGTTCATGCAAGTTAAAATTAGGAATATAATCTTGTACGGTTTTTAAATAATATAGTGCCCCACGAGTAAATTAACACATTGAAATAAAGTAGTTATATCCATGCTTATTTTTCAATATTTTTGCAATTATTGCCCAATGTTTTTCAGGAAATTTATTCATAAAATACGTTATATGCTTCGTACAATTAACTAATTATTAATTTGTTTGGCATTAAATGCTATCCATGATGTTAACATTTCTTAGGATATTATTCTATTTTTTTTATTTTGGTGGCATATGCGCTTCCAATAGATAGGTATGTAGGTACCACAATAAGTAAAATTTAAAGAATATTTTTCTTATGGTGATCACAAGAAAATATATGGGTGTGTTTGGGAAAAATCAGATTATTTGTATTTTTTTTAGTTATATTAAAACTTAATTGTTTTAATACTGCAGTTCTTGATACGAATTCATTGCCAATGTAACCAATTGTAGACTCTCTAATAAAACTAGTTCCTATAGCTTAAAACTAAACCGATATATGGCGTGACCTGACCACCAAACGCTTCTATGTCCCTATCTATACACAGTAAGCTGTTAATGTAGGTGATAACTAATCACAGCCACACAAAAAAAATCGGGTCTGGGGATCAGACCATATTTACTATATGTTTTCGGGGTCGCTGAATCCAAATCTAGGGTCCATTTAACCCCATCATGTCAGGGTTTTGTCATTACTTCAAAAAACCCAATAGTTTAGGCTTTTCAGCACTATTAAACGTATATAACCCTGTGACTCAAACTATCACAATGCATCAGATTTACCAGTGACAATTGCGCTTTTAGATTGGCAAAATATTTTTTTGGGAGGTAATGGAATAGTAACAACTCTTCAGAAATCCCAGACCAATGTGCCGACCCTTTGTATATTCCAGAAAGTTTTAGTGACCTTCACTTAATTGCTCAAAATGAATTGAACGATTTGGTACTTGATTTGGGACCGTCAAAACAACAAGCAGAACTTCTTGGTTCCCGACTTCAGGAGTGAAACTTACTGGCTAAAGAAACAAAGATTACGACTTGTAGAAAAAGAAATGCAACATTTGCCACAATTTTATATTATGGAAAATTCACTATGCGCGTATATTGATATTGATGATTTAATGCAGGAACTTAATATCGAGCCTTACCCTTCAGAGTGGCGCTTATTCAAAGATTCCTCCAAATAAAGTTTAAAAGCTGTATTACTACATAATGGAAATTTAAAACCATTTATACCAATTGCCCATTCAGTAACATTGAAAGATGATTATAACAGTATGAGCACCATTTTAAATAAAATTAATTACTACAAATACAAATGGCAAATATGTGGGGATATAAAAGTAATAGCCATTTTAGTAGGGCTTCAAGGAGGCTTTATAACATATTGCTGTTTTGTTTGTTTGTGGGACAGTCGTGCAGTAAAAAACATTATGTGAAAAGAATTTGGCCTTTTTTCCCAATTAAGCAACGCCAAACTTAAAGAACACATTTTTATTGGTCCTCAAATTTGAAAATTGCTTGACGATGTAGATTTTAAAAGAACACTCAACAGACAGGAACTCAGAGCTTGGAACTCATTTGTAAGCATAGTCATGGGATTTTTAGGGAACAAGAAGGATGAGAACTACAAGCAACTAGTAAGCGAATTTTTAGATTCGTACCAAACGCATGGTTGCCGTATGTTTTTAAAAATTCACTTTCTGCATTCTCATTTAAATTTTTTCCTGAAAATTTGGGTGCGATAAGCGACGAGTAAAGTGAAAGATTTCATCAAGACATCAGGACAATGGAAATTCGTTATCAAGGATGAGGGATTCAGCCAGGAATGGTGATTACTGTTGGTTCTTAAAGCGAGACGATTTGCCTCTCTTAAAAGAAAAAATAAACTGAGCTTATTTTTCAAAAATTATTCTCTATCTTTGTATATATATATATATATATATATATATATATATATATATATATATATATATATATATATATATATATATATATATATATATATATATATATATATATATATATATATATATACTAAAATAACGTATACCTTATTAGATATTTAGATATTGTTCCATATATTATAAATATCAAGTAATTCAATATCCTTATCTGGTTACATGATATAAAATGATAACAGCTTCCTCGACAAATAAAGCATACTCATGTGAAACGATGGCATAGCATTAATTCTCAGAATGCTTGTGCCGCGTTAGCAATACGATGTTATAAATACAACTTACGCTGGCACCACAGCCAGTTACCATTTTATTATTGTACCTAAGATAACTAATATTATATAAATAATTATTGTTAAAGTGTAACCAATGTTAAATGAATAATTGTTGTAAAAGTGAAATTAAATATATATTTTTTCAAAGTGAATTTAACTTTGAGTGATATAAAATTGGCGCAGTCGGTAGGCAAACACCTGGTAGAAAAGCCTAACTGACGAAAACCTCCCCGAAGAACAAGGAGCACCCTAAAAAGGGCCTAACTTCAGGAAAAGGATCGCCGGAACAAGAATACCTTTGACAGCAGGTGGCGGATTCTAATCCCTTAATCAGGAAAGGACCAACGTCTACAGATGAAGATTTACGTGTAAGTACTTATAGAATCATCTAATTATTTAAGTGCAAAATTTAATTGAATTAATAATCGTGCCATTTCTTGCACTTATTACTCATGGAAGGAAAAGTTCTGTTGTCTTACATTATAAGTAACATAAGTCTAAGCCTTCCAAATTCAAATTAGTTTATGCTAGTATGCATTAGAAATATGGCTCAACAACAACAACAACCAAACCAACTTCAACCAGAAGTTGTTGAACCATATGGATTGGAACGAAATATTCTCAATCGTCCCCTGAATATGACTGTAATCAAATACATTTACGTGCAGGACACATCGCTAGCGATTGTC
>JANEYF010004297.1:0-225115 GCA_029963845.1 Rhamnusium bicolor | reverse complement strand
TATATATATATATATATATATATATATATATATATATATATATATATATATATATATATATATATATATATATATATATATATATATATATATATATATATGTGTATATATATATATATATATATATAATATATATATAATATATATATATAAATATATATATATATATATATGTCAAGGAGTAGTCAGAAGTTTACCTGACAAACTTCATTACGTGATAGAGGGAGTTAAAATAGGCAAAAAATTCCTATCAACTTACATCTTGAAAGGCTTGCTAACAAAGATACAGGATGTTAAAGTTTTGTGAAAAACAAAAAAATTTTTAAATAACTCTAAAAAATTACGAAAGCTATCGACTTGAAATTTTAGGGGCGGTGATGATTTTGAAGTCTCTATTGTTTCATAAAATCTTTTCTTTGTACTGCCTCCAGTGGCGCCGCCGGGGGGTGGGGGAGATGAATTTTTCGCCGAAACTATGTTACGCCACTGTTTTGTGCAGATAATTTTGAGGTGTGTTCGATTCAGTGTTCAATTTGGAAGAAAGAAGGTATCTTTTAGTTTTTTTGTACAGCGCTTAGTTTTGAGGTAGGGGGGCTATTTCTCCTTTCTCTACTAAAATAATAAAACTTTTCCTACATAAATGATAAAATTAATATTCTTATTTGCTTTTGGTAAACAATGAAGTTGTGTTGTCAGTCTGTGTTTGACCTGTCAAAACTAGTGTTAGTGTTGTGTACCGGGCTACAAGATGCCAAGATTGTTCAGCAATGAAGAGTATGCTGATATTCATTTTATTTATGGGTTTTGTGATGGCAATGCTCAACAGGGAGTTCGAGAATACCGAAGAAGTTATCTAAGTGGGAGACGACAAAGTGTTCAAGTTTTTACAGACACCCATCGCAGTTTTTGCGATTGGGGATTGCTTGATAACCGACAAAATAGAAATGAAGATCGAAGAGCTATTGGAAGAAATGGAAACGGAAGAATTCTTAGAGCTTTTAGCGAAAATCGAAGTTTAAGTTCTCACAGGGCAGGACTGTAATTTGGAGCTTCC
Organism: Rhamnusium bicolor; assembly: GCA_029963845.1. Classification (NCBI taxonomy): domain Eukaryota; kingdom Metazoa; phylum Arthropoda; class Insecta; order Coleoptera; family Cerambycidae; genus Rhamnusium; species Rhamnusium bicolor. Next base: position 224,061 of record JANEYF010004297.1, on the reverse strand, counting down.
AGTCTAAAGTGCTACGAGCATTACATCGAGACCACAGAAAAGCTTATCATTTATATCCATTACAAAATTTACATCCCGGTGACACAGAGAAGCGTTTAAATTTTTGTAGTTGACTACTTAACTGTAAGGGGGAATCCCGAATTCTTAAGAAAAAATATTATGGACCGATGAGGCGACGTTTACCAGAGCTGGAGTAGTGAATCACCACATAATATGCATGTTTGGGCACACCTGGAAATCCTCACCAAACCCGCCTTCGATCATTTCAAAACCGAATTTAGTGTAAATGTTTGGTTGGGTATTATTGGCAACAACATTTGTGGCCCACACTTCTTGCCGCCTAGGCTAAATGCAGAATTGTTTCGGGACTTCCTCACTCATGACCTTCTAGAAATAATGGGAGATGTTCCCCTTGATGTACTAGTGGAAAGTTGGATAGAGTTGGATGGAGCACCGGCGCATTTTGGACGAATTGGTGCGCGAAAGGTTGGACGCTAATTATCCTGAGAGATGGATAGGTCGTGTGGGAAACAATTATAACGCCCAGGAGAATATTGTAAGAGGTCCGGTGGCCTGGCCACCAAGATCACCTAACCTCACGCCTTTAGATTTTTATGTGGGGTTATTTAAAAGAAAAGGTGTATGCTACACCGGTGACAACGCGAGATCAGCTGCTTGAGCGTATCGAACAAGCTTTGCAACGAGATGAGGGAAAATCATCATCAAGTATCCGCCGCTATCAATTCCACAATTCAGAGGTGTTACAAATGTATTGAAGTGAATGGGCTACGAATTTGAGCAACTTCTCTAATTTCCTGTGTTTCACTGTTTGGTAATGAGTTTGATTTATGTTCTTGGTTTTAACATAAATTCTGTAATTTATGAAATAAATGATAAACTTTCAATAAAAGTTTAGTCATGAAAATGGTTTTAACTATTTTACTCGAAAAGTAAGTGATGTACGAAAAAACTAAAAGATACCTTCTTTCTTCCAAATTGAACACTGAATCGAACAATCTCAAAATCAACTGCATAAAACAGTGGCGCAACATAGTTTGGGCGAAAAATTCATCTCCCCACCCTCTGGCGGCGCCGCTGAGGAGGTAAAGGGATTATTTTATGAAACAATAGAGACTTAAAAATCATCACCGCCCCTAAAACTTTCAAGTCGATAGCTTCCGTAATTTTAAAGTTATTAAAAAAAAATTTTGTTTTTTCTAGAACTTCCGGCCCCTTGTATCCTTCTTAATTAATCCCCTAGGGGTGTAGGAGTTAGTAGGGGCACCCTAAAACTTTATTTTGGGGAGTCCCTCTATCCCGTGTCGGGGTTTGTGGGGTGAGTTTCGAACAAAAATAATAATATATTTATAAATATATTATATATATTTTTTTTTTTTTTTATATATATATATATATATATATATATATATATATATATATATATATATATATATATTTTTTTTTTTTTTTTTTAATTATTTTTTTTTTTTTTTTTTTTTTTTTATATTTTTTTTTTTTTTTTTTTTTTTTTTTTTTTTCAGGTTTTCGCGGGTGGTGAATGTTAAATTCGTTTTCCGGGTATACTCCCGCCTAGGTGATAGGCCCCCGAGAGGGACCGTGGTTGTCCTGAACGGCGTTTCGGCAGAATCTCATCTGCCATCTTCAGGTTCTAACAGATAACTGCTTACTGCGGCTTCTGGTAACTCGAACTGAAATTTCGGTTCGGGGATTACCGGTAGCGGCAGAACGCGAGTTATCCCGTTATAATGTGGGGTGGCGAATAGGAGCCCCCCCAGGCCTCGGGGGGGTAACCCGTCCGGGGGGGGAATATAAACCACACTTGAGAGTATGCGAGTAAAAAAAAGTTAATAAAATATATATATATATATATATATAAATATATATATATATATATATATATATATATATATACATATATATATATATAAATATATATAATATATAGGTATATTTTTTTTTTTTTTTTTTTTTTTTTTTTTTTTTTTTTTTTTTTTTTTTTTTTTTTTTTTTTTTTTTTTTTTTTTTATATATATATATATATATAGATATATATATATATATATATATATATATATATATATATATATATATATATATATATATATATATATATATATATATATATATATATATAGATATATATATATAGATATATATATATATATATATATATATATATATATATATATATATATATATATATATATATTGGTTGTGTGTGTATTAATAAGTGTATTTTTACATACATAAAAGGGTGACACGGTAGATGTAGATAGTGCTACCTTTATTATGTTTTTAAAATAATATATATTTGTTTTACAGGCCAAGGAATTATCCCTTGTGGGAGGAGACATTGTAAAAGACATAACAAACAGAATTCTTAATCATATATTGGCATATTCTATAGGGAATCCGATATAGCTGGGAAGGATTTAGGGGTAAATTTTTTTTTTAAATTTGAAGTTGGCCACCCTAATTTCGAGTTAGTTTTTAAATGCCTTTAAGTTTACTTAATTTAAAAAGATGACACACTTTTTAGGAGCTGTTCGATTAAATGGCAATACCAAAGATGCGACAGAAGTAGATGTCATAAAAGTTATAAAGGCTTGGCTTATCCGCTGCGAAGTAAGAGACACGTCAGAATAATACAATTCATTCGTAAGTACAACAGTATATTTCATAAAATATATGCAACTCATTATAATATATATGAGGTGTCTCAATTTTATATTTTAGGAAACTTCGGAAATTAATAAAATGCTTAAAAATAATACGAAAAAATTTTCAACTTATATAGAAAAATGTATAGTTAGCGAAGAAGTGGACATCGAGGTAAAAATTATTTAATTATATTTTTAGGTTTTTCACATTATTTTTAAGCGTTTTATTCATCCGAATTTTCCCTAAACAACTTAGTTTTTGTTACTCCATCAAGAAAATTGTGAAAACAGGGGTCGAAAAAAATTTTGGCGGAATAAAATAGAGTATCCTACAGATTTTTACGAGAACACCTTGTTTTTCAGTAAAATTGATGAATTTCAAAAATGATGTCATTATCTATGTTAGACAGTGGAGTACTATACATTTTTTTGGAAAATAGATGATCCAACTAGTACACGTACAAAATTTAAAGGTAAAGATCTTGTCTCGTTTGAAAATTATTAAATGAATTTGATTTTTTTTGTAATTCGAAGTTTCGTAGAACATGATTATGACGACACCTTGTATGTTTCTTCCATTCATTCATGAACCGTGATATTGAAAGGAGTCCGTGAATTTTGAATCAATTACAAACTTTTTTGTTTAGTTACTTTTGTATTTTCTGTGTTCTGTGTAAGACTAATATAGGCTCTTTTTCCATTTCAGAATCAATGAAAATGAGGAGGATTAAGGAGTACAGTATTTTAAATAGAATGTACCTAGAATACATTATTTATTTTATTTTACAAAATAGAATGTTATAGTATAAGTTTAATATAAATATTTTTAAAAACAAATTAAGTTCCTGTTCTTGATAAAAGTTAAAATATAGAGTGGAATGAAAAATAATATTAACTGAAAAGGTTTATTTAATTATTATTTACTAACTTTTACAAATTTTATCACAGATAAGTATAACATATATCTTTTTAAACAACACGTGTTTCCGCCTGCATCGCTTCATCATAGTTGAAATTAAAAATTACATTATTGAGTCAGTAGTACTGAACATAATGTTGCATATTATCTTTTTTGTAATCCAAGTTTTAGCGTTTTGGCAAATAGCTGGGAAAATAATTGTTTAAAAAAGATATATGTTATACTTATCTGTGATAAGATTTGTAAAAGTTAGTAAATAATAATTAACAAAATTTTCAGTTAATATTATTTTTCATTCCACTCTATATTTTGACTTTTATCAGAATAGGAACTTAATTTGTTTTTAAATTATTTCATTGACCCCAAGGGTATTTCCACTATATAATTCAATTGCTCTTGTTCCTCTAAAGCCATTAATGTTTATTACATTAAGGTTTACAAGTTTGGTTACTTTGGATTCTTTAAATGTGCTGGCTACCCTGATGAAGCGGTACAGGCGGAAACACGTGTCGGTAGATAATTTAGAGTTTATAGTGAGTGTCAACTGGTGAGTACCTTGTGTTTTATTTATTTTTGTTTTACTGGACAGAATAGTTGAAATTAAAAATATTATTGAGTCAGTAGTACTGAACATAATGTTGCATATTACCTTTTTTGTAATCAAGTTTCAGCTTTTTTGGCAAATAGCCGGGGAAAATAATTGTTTAAAAGATATATGTTATATTATCTGTGATAAGATTTTGTAAAAGTTAGTAAATAATAATTAACAAAATTTTCAGTTAATATTATTTTTCATTCCACCTATATTTTAACTTTTATCAAGAAGAGGAACTTAATTTGTTTTTAAATTATTTCATTGACCCTAAGGGGTATTTCCACTATATAATTTCAATTATTCTGTTCTCTGAAGCCATTAATGTTTATTACAAGTTTGGTTACTTTGGATTCTTTAAATGTGCTGGCTACCCTGATGAAGCGATGCAGGCGGAAACACGTGTCGGTAGATAATTTAAAGTTTTTTAAAGTGAGTGTCAACTGGTGAGTACCTTGTGTTTTTATTTATTTTTGGTTTTACTGGACAGAATACTTGAAATTGAAAATAACATTATTGAGTCAGTAGTACAGAACATAATGTTGCATATTATCTTTTTTGTAATCCAAGTTTCAGCGTTTTGGCAAATAGCCGGGAAAATAATTGTTTAAAAAGATATATGTTATATTTATCTGTGATAAGATTTGTAAAAGTTAGTAAATAATAATTAACAAAAATTTTCAGTTAATATTATTTTTTATTCCACTAAATATTTTTTTACTCAAAGTAAAGATTTTTTTATACAAAATGTTTGCATGATGAAATGTCTTTATGCATTTAAGGCATGGTCATCGAGACTACCTACCCAAATGATAATGTTTGGCAGAGAGAAAAGTTATCTGAAATATTGAAAAATACTTTTAGGTGGGAGAAATATTTTTTGAGTATTGGTAGACATTAAATTTTGTCAAAAAATATTTTGGAATTTTTTCTTTTGGAAAATTATAAAATGAAAATATAAAATTTACACAATGAAAAATTAATATTTCCTAACTCGCTAAATTTTCCACCTTATAAAATTTACTCATGCTTTATAAATTGTGTAAAAAATAATGTGGATTACAAACAATTTTTGGAATTTTCCTTGCTTCAATATTTTATAGTAATGTACCGCCTACTTTAAATATATTTGTTATAAATATCTACCTATAGTGATGACAGGTGAAATTTGTGGTTGCCGCCATACCTTAATATAGGAGCATGAGATCTAAACAAAACTATAAGATATATCCTACCAAATCTAAACAAAGAAGTTTTTTTTTTGAATTTTGGCTTTACATACAAAGTGTTTTAGCCACAACAAAGAAGTTATGTTATGTTATGTTATGCAAACAAATGTATTTGTTTCTACATAACTTTTTTGTTTAGATTTGGTAGTCATCTTATGGTTTTGTTTAGATCCTTGCTCCAATATTTAATGACGCAACCACAAGCTTCACCCGCCATCGCTATAAGTAGATAATTATATAATATAACAAATATATTTAAAGTATATCACTAAATATTAAATAGTATTTCTAATATATTCAAATAATATTTTTTGTTTTTTTTGAGATATTTACTAAATATCATATACATATTTTATACATATTTTGTAATATTTAAATGTTTCAAAATGTTATATAAAGATTGAGAATACTGTTTGAATATTTCAGTAACATTTCGGGAATATGGACAAGTGGGACATCTACATATTTATACAACATTCCATAAATGTAATTTATATAACTGTAAATGTTATAGAAACATTGGAATGTTTTAGACAAATATTTTTGTAAAGTTTTATGCATGTTTTAGTGCTGTATGGGTTATATGCTTTTCTTGATCGTTAATTTCAATAATAGGAATAATGTAGATATATCCTGGGCTTTCTGTCATTTAAATAAATAACAGTATTTATTTTGTTACGTTTCGGTTTATTAACGTCAGAAATCTACAGTTAATTATGTAAAAATTATAAGGTTATGTTATGTTATGTTACTTACGTACTTACAATATGGATTATTTTGATACTAGTTTACATTATATAACTATTGCAGATGTGTGTTTATATGTAATTGAAACTTTTCTGGCTTGTGGTGCAGTTTGTTTATGTTAACTGTGAATCATTAGGATTAAACAATTTATTTTATGTGTTTACTTGATGGAAAGATGTAAAAAACTTGTTATTTTTTATTTTTATAAGTGTATTACATATTATCCCCTTTATATTTAACTTGTGTGTGTGTGTGTTTCACTGGCACTGGAAAAAATCCAACTAGCCACTCTATTTTGTTATATTTGTTATTTATACATATTATATACATACTTTTTTTCCCTTAATTTTTAAATGCTAACAGTTGTAAGTTCTATATATGTTTACAACTAGAAATTAAATTGTATCCAAGTTTTTTTTTGTTTCTTTTTGGTTTTTGTTTTTTTTGCTTTTTTTTTGTTTTTTTTCCTGTTTTGTTTGTTTTTGTTTGTCTGCTATTCAATGTGCATGTACTTTTTTATTATTTTTTTTGTTTTTTTTTGTTTTTTAATCTCTTAATTACAAAGTTGTCCAGATGGTACCTACTGTAGGTATAACAATATATACTAGTAGGTGAATTTAAATCTATTGTTAGTTTTCTTACAATTCTATTATTACTATTTATCTAAAAAGTTTTACTTATCATATTGTAAGGGGATGAGGTATGGACATCCGTTTAATTTCCGATATTCGATCAGTGAAGTTAAGCAGCACTGATCGAGTCCGGCAATTAGATGGATGAACGATAGCTCGACTAACAGTCGGTAGGCTGTCAACAGACAATCCCGGGAAGGCCGTTAGTCTGATGCAGGCGGAGAGGCAAGCCCGGGTGGAGGGTCGAAGAGACCTACCCAGGAGGTTTGCCACTCTGCCAGCGGTACAGGCGGGCAGGCCCAGGCGGTGGGTTAATTGACAGTCGATGACCGTGGTTCGGAGTCCACGCTAAACTGTAGGTCCCTAGATAAAAAGGGCCCATTGTGGCCTACTTGTCTAGTAAAATAAGTAGCTACTACTACTACTATCATATTGTACCATAATTATTTTTAATATACTCATATAAAATAATATACACTTTTATATTTTTAAGAGACAATATTGTGGATATATTTACAGGTAGCTGAATTTTTTCCTCAATCAGTTTCTTATATAAATTATCAATGTGTTGCTCTTCCAAAATACATTCTAATATAATATGCTGCAGATCTGCTATCTCGTCGCATATACACAGTGCCTGATCTGCGAGGGCAATTTTAAGTTTATAGGAGGGGTTAAGGCGTGGTTACTTCTTATCCTGCATATTGTTTGTATAAAGTGACTACAATATTTTTAAACCATGGAGTCGATGGAATTTGTGGTTGGATATTTTTATAAAATTTGCCCGCTTCTGATTTGTCATAATTATGGTGAATGCTTCTTTCATTTTGGTTTTTATTGTAAAAAATAAGTCATTTCTAGGTGTTTTAAGGTTAAACATAATACTTCCGGATTCTATAGCTTCTTTCGCTAATTTGTCAATAATTTCATTGTTTGTCAAACCTACACGTACTCTTATCCACACCAGATGAATAGATTTTGATTGTTTTTTTGCTTGATAATTAATCGACAATATTTCTGACACTAGGTGATTAGTGTATACTGTAGGAGATGAATTTTTAATTTTGTCTATTGCGCTTTTGCAATCAGTAAATATTACAAATTTCTCTTTATGTGAATTTATAGTTAGTTTGAATGCTTCTCTTATTGCAAGCAGCTCGGCGCTGTATACTGAATAATTAGTTGGTAGCTTATATTTTAAAGTCAGATTTTGGGTTGGATAAAAAATTGCACAGCCTGTTTTGTTCTTGAGTTTAGAACCATCTGTATAAATATGTTCAAAATCTTCCCAATTTTTAGAAATATCATCCTGAAAAATGTGATTTGTTAGGACTTCTGAAATTGTTTATAGTCCTGTAATATATGGGTAGACACGGGTTCATCATATATTTTGTAGTCTAATAAAAAGTTTGGAAGTCTGTTCGATTGGTATATTTCTTCTGCGAAATGAGATATCATTATGAAACTATTAACTAAAAGAGGAAGATTTTTAACGCGCCAGTATTTCGTGGTCTGACAAACTATGTTAAGATGACAGATTTTTCTTAAAGTTTCGTTTTTGTTTGTAGTTTTATGACAAATTTATCACTAATAAATTGTCTTCGCAGACACCGAGATGGTTTACACGTTTTCGTTTCTAGAATTATAAGAGGAGTACTCGGTAAGTAGCATATAGCGATTCGAATACATTTGTTTTTAATTTGTTCGATTTTGTTCAAATGCGTGTTAGCTGCTGAGCCGTAAAATATGCATCCATAGTCCAAGATAAATCTCACTAAAGATTTATAAAAAAATCAGAGCGACGTTTGGATCTGCTCCCCATTTATGTTTACAGAATGTTTTTAGAAGATTAATAGATTTTTCCGATTTCTGTATTACATAGTTAATGTGACTTTTCCAGTTCAGTTTTTGATCAAGGATTATACCTAGGAATTTTGTAGATGTTTTGTATGGAATTTGATAGTTATATAATTTGATGGAGTTTGGAGGTTGATATCTTCTTCTAGTGAACGTGACTACTACACTTTTTGTTTCAGATATTGTGAAACCTATGTTTGTTATATTTAACTTAATAAGCTGAAATATGTTTTACTTAAATTTTCAATATATGTACGATTGTTAATTGCGTTATTATGTCTTTTAAGTCTTTTAATTTGTAGCATTTCATGTATTGTTCTTCGATGGAAGTTTGGTTGTCTTTCTGGTATGTTTATATTGTTAAAATCAAAACTATGGTTGTAGTCTAATGCATGTTTCGTAACCGCTGTTGAATTTGAATTCGCTGTTTTTATATTATATTTATGTATACATACTCTTTTGTGTCGGTATTGTTCCGATTGGTCTATACAGAGTGTTCAAATGCAATAGTATTCGCATCGTATCTAATCACTCGAATCTTATTAACAATATTTGAAATGTAGGTAGGTTGATCCCTTTATCATGAATATTTGAAATTTATTTGGAAAAAGAATCATAACAGGTCCTGTAGAAATCGTTTCATCCTTGCTTGCTAATTGGGTTTGAGGTCATATGCTCACTGGCTTGTGCGATTTTTATTATGAATAACTAAGAATAGAATTTTTTTTGTTTTGTTACAGTAGGTTATTTTAAAGCGATAAATCTATTATTTTCAATTGAAATTCAAATTTTGTGGAATACAAAATTTGAATTTATAGCACTAATAAAATCATATTATTTTTATTTAAAAACAGTGTAAAAATGGCAGCTGTTTTTTTGCCGGCGGAATTCTAACGCTGACAAAAAAAGTTACACTTGTAAAAGACTATAACATTTCTGGGTTAATATCGCCTTTACTAAAACAATGCTAAATAGCAGTATTTGAATGAAATAGTGGCATACGCCCTATACGATCATTCGATACTTTAAGGAGGCGATGTAACCCTATGATCTTCACACATCTAATCACGCATGTACATATTCGGGATTTCCGAAAATTTACCCCAAGTGGCAAGATGACTATCTGTCTTTGTTGTTCTTATAGTTTTAGATAAAGAGAATGATATTTGCAAATCGCTCAGAGTGAATTTTCGTACATTATGTAAAAATCCGTGTTATTTGATAGTTCGCGAGTGTGCGCTGTTATTTATAAAAAGTGCGTTATACCGTATTTATAGTTGTTTCTGATTAAATTTAAGAATCAAAGCTTTAGTTACTGTGTTACCGTTATTTATTATTTATAATTTGTTCGTTTCATGAAAAGTAGTGATAACAATGGCGAATAATAATTATTCTAATGCTGAGTGAGTGGATATGTTAAAGGCATATTTTCAAGCCGATGAAAATGCTAGACAAGCAAAACGGCTTTAAATGGAACGCTACCCATATCGACAAGCCCCACAAGAACATCCATTTGTAGTAACTGTTCAACGATTACGAGATTTTGGAAGTTTCAAGCCTCCAAATCACAATCGTGGAAGACCAGTTACAAATAGGATTCTAGATGTCGAACCAGAACTTCTGGACATGCAAATTTCATAAAAAGAGCACAGGCCTGTAGTGCAAATATGGGTCGGCAGTTCGAACACTTGCTTTAGATGAAGATGGAATAATGTAAAACTGTGTTTAGAGGTGTGTTGTTATTTGTGAATTAATTTTTGTGTTTAGTATCATTATTTCTGCGTATGTTTTGCTCATATTTGTGTGTGGAAGTGATAGTGCCAATTCGTCGAGTGTTGTAATTTATTGTCTATTAATTTTAAATTGTAGTTCGTGTTTACAAGTGCAGTGATAACAATTCAGTAGCGGCTGGTGGATTTAGGCTAAACCATATATCAATATTGGAGCATGGAATCCAAACAATATTTTAAGGTACGACTACCAGTACTGAATGAAAAAGTTTTGCAAAAAAAAGAAAAAAATTGAGAAAAAGTTACAGAAATGCTCTGCCGACTCAGATTACTTGTAGACCATTAGTAAAATATTTGCAAACTATTTTTTTTCCTTATCAGAAGGAAAATTTGTCACCCCATTTTTTTTTGGTTTTCGAAAATTGTGATTTTTTTGTAGTTATGACATTTTAAAATTTAATTTTTTCTCAATTTTCTTTTCCATTTTTTTGCAAAACTTCTTCATTCAGTACTGATGGTCGTGCCTTAAAATATTGCTTGGGTTCCATGCTCCAATATTGAGATATGGCATAACCTAAAACCACCAGCCGCCACTGTAACAATTAATGTTTCGTCCGTGGGAAGATTTCAACGAGATAAGTTGTGACATTGTAAGTTTTTATTAGTGATTAGTGTTATTCTCGGAAACTGTGATATTATTTAATGGTTATCAGTGTGTGTTTTAGTCGTGTGTGTTTTTAATTATTATTATTAGTGATTTATTTTTGCTGTGTACCAGGGTATGTGGATTATTTATAGAAGAGATTTTTTTTTCAATTAGGTACGTGCAGAATGCCAATTTTTTATTATTTATTTCAGTAAGTATTTGAATTTTTTAATAGTTAAATTTATTTATTTATAAAGGAGTTTAAGTTTTTGTTTTCAGAATTTATTGTTAATTTTACTGACATAGCCCCACCCAAACTAACACCACAACCACTTCTTTCCTGGCAGGTAAAGCTCATACCTCCACGTGGTACTTGTTGGGCAACAATAATAATTTCTTATTTAAAATTTTTGCTGTTGGCTAAACTCGGCAAAAAATAATTCTATTGTGAATGGGTTATAGCAATTAATAATTTAAATGGGGAATCATACTTAATTCATTATTGCAAAAATATTAAATAATCTGAATACGGTCCTGTCTCACCAGACTTGGAAATTTTATTGATTCACGGAACAGTAGTGAATCAACCTTGCGGCCAACTGATGCTTCTGTGCCATCCACGTGTTAAGTAAACCAATCTACCTTTCCGTTCTTTAAAGTACATGCTTCTTTATAAAAAGATTACACAGCCCCACAAAGAAAAAGTCCTGATACAGAAAGGTGAAGTACCTTCTGGTACGTTTTTCGGTGTGCTAAAAACGAATCTCAGGTCAGAAATGACCCATCACCCTTAGATTTCGCCCCAGCACACCCTAGCACCCCCCAAATGGTAAAATTTTCACATCATATAAAAATTCAAAATAAATATCTCATTCTACGTTTTTCGGTGTGTTGAGAACGAATCTGGGGTCATGATTTACCCATGACCCTTAGATTTCGCCCCAGCACTCCCTAGCACCCTCCCAAATGGTCAAATTTTTACATCATATAAAAATTCAAAATAAATATCTCATTCTACGTTTTTCGGTGTGCTAAGAACGAATCTGGGGTCATGATTTACCCATGACCCTTAGATTTCGCCCCAGAACCTCCTAGTACCTACCCTCCCAAATGGTCAAATTTTTACATCATATAAAAATTCAAAATAAATATCTCATTCTACGTTTTTCGGTGTGCTAAGAACGAATCTGGGGTCATGATTTACCCATGACCTTTAGATTTCGCCCCAGCACCCCCTAGCACCCTCCCAAATGGTCAAATTTTTACATCATCATATAAAAATTCAAAATAAGTATCTCATTCTACGTTTTTCAATGTAATTTAATAGTTTTAATTTTGCTATATCTCCCCATCCCCCTTCACCATATGGTTATATTTTGACCTTTGTAACGTTGTACCAGTAATAGGATATGACAATTTTTCATTTCCATGCGATGAAATCAGGCAACAGAATCATTCCTAGAAAAAAATGCTTCTATATTAAAACACATATCAATAAATTTAAAATGCTTGGAAGATATACTGTATTATCGGTGTCAATATGTGACCGTAGGTAAATACCTACGGTCACTTATTTTGAATTTTTATATGATGTAAAAATTTTACCATTTGGGAGGGGTGCTAGGGGGTGCTGGGGGCGAAATCTAAGGGTCATGGGTAAATCATGACCCCAGATTCGTTCTTAGCACACCGAAAAACGTAGAATGAGATATTTATTTTGAATTTTTATATGATGTGAAAATTTGACCATTTGGGGGTGCTAAGGTGTGCTGGGGCGAAATCTAAGGGTGATGGGTCAGTTCTGACCTGAGATTCGTTTTTAGCACACCGAAAAACGTAATGCACTCACTAAAACATTTTCCACTTTCCAGCTAAAAGCTTTGGTGGTTTCATCCACGCTAATCTAGACGCATTTGTCATTCAGTTCAGAATAATTTCTTTGTTTAATACTGTCACATCTCTGTGATAAATATTCTTTTCTTGGTGTCGTTGTAGATGACATCTGAACTTATTATACTACCCACTAATACATTTTTGCAAAAATTGAACGAGACATTTTGAAAAGCTGACCTCCGTTGTTTTCAACTTCACACTGTTTACGTGTAATTCACAGAGACGTTTTATAAATATTGCCTATTTAAAGTGTATTCCAATACCCTCGAGATTATTAGTGTATTCATTTTCAACATGGGGGTGTGGTGTGAGCCAAGAGACGTGATCCGCCTATATCTATCTATAAATTGCTATTCGACAAACGACAATAACCAGCCCCATCGATCAGAAAGTAATTTTTTTACAGCTGTAAACCGTCCAATTACATGATAAAAATCTTTAATTTTCTGTTCCCATTTTTATAAAGAAAACAGATTCTTGCGTACCACATATGATTTTATCATTTCACATAGTTTAAGAATCATCATTTGGTGTTTACCATATATTATATTTACGTAAAAGTCGTTTCTGGAATCACTCTCAATATGTGTGAGTTAAAAAGGTATCAAAAGGTTTGGTACACATACTTTCTTTATAGATTTAATTAAAACTTGTTAAATTATTTAATAATTTTTCAACAATAATGTTAATTAAACGGCAAACTGCTAGGTATCATATTGTTTTACTAAACTGATACTTATATAAAATACTCCTATCATAAAATAATTATTAAAAAATGATTAGTTAGATTAATTTAAGCAAACATCTACTGATATTACGTAATATGATTTTAAAACAGCAAATCGATTTACTGGTATTAAGTAGGTGATATAATGATAATTCATTCCAATATAATAAATAGAATAAATTCAAAAATTATATACATATATGTATATATATATATATATATATATATATATATATATATATATATATATATATATATATATATATATATATATATATACATATATATATATATATATATATATATATATATATATATATATATATATATATATATATATATATATATATATATATATATATATTCAAATATTATTACTATACAAGGCAAGTTAACGAAAAAAAAATTAATGCGAAACGTTTAGTGTTAATTTAGTAATTTAAAATTACTAAATATTAAATTCTACATACAAGATACAAAACTGCTTTACCGGAAAATTGTCAATACATTTTTGAAAATGTTCATAATTTTTTTTAAATATTCACTGTTCTATTGGATTTTTAAATTTAATATTTCATTCTCAGTTTGAATTTTTTTTAACTTACGTTAAAGTCTCGTAGTACCTCCTGACTATACTCATCAAAAAGAATATACCGCACACCCCTCTACCGAAAAACCATAAAAGGGATGGAGTACGAAATCTTGAGAGATCATACGGATATATTAAAAATGCATTCGAGAAAAATAAATTTAAATACTATTAACTTAGTGTGGTTCAAAAATTGAATGTTAACGATTACGAAAAACGTAACGATTGCGAAAAACATATGTATTTTTGCAATGATATATTAGCAGGAATATTTCATTGCACACATATTTCTCACAGACGAAATAAAGTTTACTTTATCTGGATTATTAAAAAGAAGAAATGCGCACATTTACTCTTCTGAAAATTCTCAGTTCAGCGACAAGGTCGTCAGTCTATAGGAGTTTAGTGTGGAATATCAAATAATAAAATTTTCGAGCAGATTTTTTACGACAGCGATTTAAATGAAAGATACAAATAACTGCTGGAAAATGATAGAGGACATTATAGACGATTTTCCTTTAAATATTTCTTAACATATAATATGGCAGAAAGACGGAGTATCATGGCACTCAACTAAGGAAATAACTGAATTTTTAAACCATAAATAACAAACGTGGAAAGGCAGAAGTGGCCTCCATGTAGCCTAGATTAAACACCCCTCTTTTTTTATGGGGTATATTAAAAAATAAAATATATAAAGATAAGCTTAATAATAATTTAGAGGAACTGAAACAAAAAAACTTAAAAGGAATTTAAATTATAATACAGAAATATTTCAACAAATTAGTGAAAATTATATAAAAAATGAAATCTCTCTTTTGAATATAATGCTGGAATTTTTAAAACATGGTACAATTTTGGCTTGTTTATATGTTACAATATACATATATTTAAATTAAATCATTTATATCGCAAAATTGTTTTATTTTTGTATTTATTTGTACGATAACTCAGTTACTTGAAGATCAAATGTAAAACTGTCATACATTTATAATGGGAAGGAAAAGAGCTATCCAAAGATCCAAAATTGTGCACGGTGTCCCATTTTAAAAAATCGTGACTATATGGCGCCCCGTAAATGTTAGATTTAATATCCCCATATCTTGAAATAACCAGACAGGAAAACAGGAAAATTGGAATATTTACTTTAATGTAATATTAAATAATAAGATGATGACAATTCACATAAATTACATTGACATATATATTACACAGTTATTGGATTGCTTATTCTCAACATCCCCTTTCAATCCAGTCGTCACTTGATCATGAGACCAAATTGTAAACAGCATAACATATGTTTTTCTTTTGTTAAAGGCTTCGTAAATATATCTACTGGCATCTTCTCAGTCGGCATATACTCTGAAATAATATTACCATCCTCTAGAGCTTGACGAATGACTGATGTCAATAAACTTTGTGCGATCGTGATGTATGGGATTTTTTCGCCAAATGTTGGGCACCCTGACTATCATTCTTAATTACTATAGGTACTGCGTAGATTCAAATTTCTGCTAAGAATTTCTGAATATAAATAGCTTCTTTTGTAGATTCAGCAAGTGCCATGTACTCAGCTTCTACACTCAAAAATGCGACAGTACGCTGATAAATGTATAACCAGAATATGATCCTCTATCAACAACACAATTACCCCAATCGGTGTCGGAACAACCTTCAATAGGCTTTCCATTTTTCTTAAAAAATCAGGGCAGTGACTATAGTGCCGTTTAAGTATCGCTAGACTTACTTCGCCGCCTTCCAGTGTTCTTCGTTATAGCAGTTATTGAACTGGCTTAAGGAATTAACTGCATAAGCAATGTTTAATAGCAAAAGCCATCAACATTCTGACTGAACTCAGACGGATAACAGGACTAAATGTCTCGTTAAAATCGATACCTGGATGTTGGGAATAGCACTTGGCTACCAAACGAGCTTTTCTTCGATCAATAAAACCATCTGATATATATTACGTTCGCAGAACCCATCGACAGCCGATAACATCTTTGTTAAAAGGTCGATTGATTACACAGCCACACAAAAAACTTTTTTTTTTCGGGTCTGGGAATCAGACCATGTTTACTATATGTTTTCGTGGTCGCTGAATCCGAATCCTGGATTCGTTTAACCCCATTATGTCAGGGCTTTGCCATAACCTCAAAAAAAAAAACAATAACTTAGGCTTTTCAGCACTATTAAACGCATATATAACCGTGTGACTCAAACTTTAAACACAAAATCCAAGCTGTATAACCCTATAACCTCAAGCCCAATAATCATGTAACAGAAATAATTACACTCAACCTCTGATATCGCGACGTGGCACGAAACTTTTTACGGAATACGAAAAGTCAACAGTATGAAGAAATCGTTGTCAAGATGGTTTACGACTTTGAGAAGCTGGGATGTTTGATGAACTTAAAAATACATTTTTTGCCCTCTCATCTCGATAAATTTCCCGATAATCTTGGTGATTTCAACGAAGAATAGGGCAAACGCTTTTACCAAGATATAAAAGTGATGGAATCTCGCTACCAGGGAAGGTGTTACATGGTTATTATGATTCAGGTTATAGGGTTATGGGGTGGTGGGGTTATGAGTTTTTTTTTGGTGTGACTGTGTTATTACCCATGTATTATTTTGAAATAGTGAAATGGCTTCTGATGTGATAGCATCCTTCCATTCTGTCGAATTATCTCCATTCAGGGCATTTTTTAAGCTATCTTATGCCAAATTTGCAATATCTTCAGTTATTTATGAGATTTCTGTTTCATTACATGATGTTTCTGAGATTTCTTTGTCGTTTATTGGTATCATATTATATAGCTTTTTCGTCTTCTTCCTTGTTCACCTCTAATTAATCTTGGTCTTCCTAGCTCCCTCCTAGATTATCGCTCTTGAAAATTACGATTCATTTCGTTCTCAATTACAGGTTGTTCATTTCCTTCAACTGACTACATCAATTTTAGTTAACTCTCCATCTCTTTCAGTTAACTCTTTCTTCCAGATAACGATTTATTGCCTATATCGTACCATTTTATTAGTTGTGTACTGGTAGAAGGTCGATTAGCAATTGAAGGATTACCTTATAAGTGATTATGATCCGTCATAGCATTCTCATAACAAATTTGATTATTTGTTAGATTTAACTCGTTGAGAAACAACATCCCGAGTAATGCGAATTTTCTTCTCATTTAGCAACCATACTCGATAAGCTTTTGACTCTTTTGAGTAACTTACTAGTATATAAATTTGAGAACGAGGCTCAAATTTCCCTCGATTTGGCATTTTGTCAAATGCGAAACCCTTACAACCAAAAGATCGAAAATAGGCAACAGTAGACCGTTTTCCGTTCCATAATGTATATGGGAGAGCACCATTAATACTGCTCGAAGGATTTCTGTTTTTGATGTGGCATGCTGTGACTATAGTTTCAGCCCTAAATGATTGTGACAGTTTTGCGTCAATCAGCATGCACCTCGCTGAATCCAGAAAAATTCTATTTGTTCGCTCAGCTGTCACATTCTGCTGAGGGAGTCTGCAGTGCATTGAGTCTTCTCTTGATGCCACATGACAAAAAATCGGAAACCTCTTGACTGATAAATTCGCCACCGTTATCTGATTGGAAATTAAGAATTTTGTGACCAACTTGATTTTCTATTAAGTTCTTATAACTTTTAAAAACTGTTAACGCTTCTGATTTATGCTTTAGAAAACATAATTCTGTCCATTTGGAATGATCATCCTTGAACATAATTTTGCACCTCCGTTGGATCGTGATTTCATTGGACCACACATATCCGACTGACTGATTTCTAGAGGTTTCGAAATACGATTTGACTTCTTTGGAAATAACAATTGTGTCATTTTTTCCTTGAAGGCAGATGTCACAAGCTGGTAATTTTTCTAATTTTCTATTCTTACATGGAATTCCTAGATCTAACTTCTTCTTCATAACTTCACTCAGATCACGTTCATTGAAATGACCAAAATTTTTGTGCCAGAGTTGTACTCTGGTAGAATCTCTCACCGTGCAGGCAATACTTGCGCCTTCAGTTACATTGGTGGATTCATCGTATGTAGTACAACTCATCAAAACGGTCAGCTATAACTTTAGTAACTCCAAACATATCTTTCAGTTTTGCTCAATTCTTCTAAAATTCAACAGTGTATCCGTTATCAGTAATTTTTGTAACAGAATATTAAATTAGTTCGCAGTTTCGGTACACAGAGTGCTTTGTTTAATGTTACAATTCCATCTGATATTCCATTGTTGACATTCAACTTGATTTTCCCTTTTATCACAATCTTGGTTGCTGATTTATCAGCTAGACGAACATTCTCATATGTGGAAGACTCGAGGATTTTTTCAAAATAATCTTTATTTGAACACATGCGACGTACAGCCACTGTCTAGGTACCATCGTCGATCTTATGTTATTTCATCAATTGCAAAAGTTGACAATATTGTATGAAAACTATTTTCTACATTACTCGCCTTTTGATTTGATTTCTTCTTTTTACACGGAGCTTTTGTGTCCTCTGATTCCATATTTGACACATTTTCCAGTAAAACGTGAACGTTCAGAAAAATCATCGGTTTTATCTCGGATTCTATAAATTAGTCTTCGTCTTTATTGCTTCACCAATTAGCTTTGCAATTAGCAAATCGCACGAAACTTATTCCAAACATCATTGAATGTCACACAATCCTTTACTTGTTTTAATTCGGACAGTTGCATTGATAAAATAAGGTCTGATTTGGCCTTTTTGTCCAATAGTTACCATGCAGCTACTACTTCTGCATTTTGCGATTTTATCTTCTCATCATTCACGAAGTTCTACAGATCGTTTTTTATAAGCAGCACCTCTGAATCTTCCAAGTATCGAAATTTTCTCGACCATGTGATTCTATTCGGAGGTCAAGGTCATCTCGACGTTTCACAATATTTACTTCAAAATTACTACAACACGGAATTTTCTACTAGGGCTCAACTCAGGAACGCTAAGAATTATTTACTAAAGAAAAAAACTAACCCTGCTATTCTGGGCCAATAACCTGTAATCCTATATCTTGAAATAACCAAACAGGAAAACAGGAAAAAGGTGATATTTACTTTAATGTAATATTAAATAATAAAATTCAAATAAATTACACTGACATAATATATATTACACAGTTACTACATTGCTTATTTTCGACAGTATATTCATTAAATTAGGTAAACTTGGTGAAATGCTACCGATCCATTTTGGATGCGTTTTGTTCTAGCTATGTTTTTAATAATTAGAAGTAGGTTTAAAAAATAGAATTTTCAGCCGATCACTCTGTGCAAAACAAATATAAAAGATCAAATAATTATTACAAAAACAAGAAAAAAAGAAATTTGTCAACTCTTAACATTTAGTGGTAATTTGTTGCATAAGAATTCGATCATGTTTTCTGTATTATTTTACAATCGTTGGGACAGTTAAGTGACGCTCTGGGATTTACTAAAGCGTTGGGGTGCCTGTGGTCGAAAGGCGCTGTGGGTGGAGCCCCATAGCCCACCAGCACAGTCCGGGTCTGTATATAACAAGTAAACAAGCCAGCTCTAGCCAACTACAACACCGAGCCAGTTATAAAGCAGAGTATAAAAGTTAAGATAATAAATTAAACACGAAACTTCAAATACATTTTATACTAGCATAAGGTTATGTACTGTTAAATATTAAATATAATATAAAAAATTCTTTAAAATAGAATAGTACCTCTGAAGTTTCAATTTAAACTAAATCGGCTCGGTTATATAGATGACTAGGGTACGCAATAGCAAACACGACTAGAAATCTTTCTATTGTAGCTGCGTGTTCGAATTCAGCCACCGGCATTTAAAATTCCTTTGCTTTCGGAATACATTCTTCGCACAATTCTTTTTCAGTTACTATTTTTTTTTTTAATTTGTACTCTAAAATGCTTTAGTACAGCCTTACTCTCTTATGACCACAGCGTACTGGTCTTTTTCTGCCTGTTTTTGTTGACTTGGATTGTGATTCTTTATCTGAAAATACATGGCTATAAATCTGAATATAAATTGATGAGCGAATGAATAGTGCCTGGTAAGGAAATATTTTGATCTAATTTGGCATATTTAAAACTTGGTAGTTTAGTCCTCGTGGTCGTTCTGTATTTTTCACCTGCGATTTTCTCGAAAACTGCTAATACTAGAAAATAAAGTTTCAAATAAAAAAGTTGCCTCTATCCTTTTTATTCTTCTCAATCTATTTTTATTTCTTCTCCATGTACTTCGTAACTATTTCGAAAGCTAAAAAAGTATCCCGCTTACCATACTTACCCATGTAAATTCTCACATTCTATAGCTTTAGGAAAAAATCCATATTTTCTACATTTATTAAAATTTGACCTTCATATTAACACATTTTGTTAAGAAATATATAGTGATAACACGGTAAAAATTTGTGGCCAGTTTATTATTCCGTTTTTGACTTAGAGCGAGTTAAACGAAAAAAATAATTGTTTTAATTATTGTGTAATTTTTTCACATTTTTGCCTATATTGTTTGCCTTGACAGAGCAAAATAGTCGCAGTTTCGATTCTATCGAGGGACAATCCCTTGGACGCTTCTGTTAAAGTTACTTTATACCTCCAAATTTTTTTTCCTTTAATAAGACCGGTCCGACCGCTCCATTATAAGGAGAATCGCTATGTGACAAGTGTGTTTGGTTACAGGCTACATACTCCTGGGTTTAAATTCCAGCTCAAGCAAAAGGCGACAATGGCCGTTTAACCGCATTTTTTTTAATGTAACCCCCTCCTACAGCGCTTCTGATTATAGATTTTTAGTTTGCCGAATTTTTATGGTGTTTAATTTAAAAAAAATTGACTGAAATTAAGCGGTTCATAGACTACTTGCAATTTTCTTCTACACCAATTATTCTATGCATCTCTTTTGCTAATGATCAAATGCATGTAGCTTTGATATTTATTGGTCGATTTAATTTTTTAGAAAGCATTGTGTAGGCAATTTCTAATTCTACAAGCATCCTAATCGGTTGCGGCTTGTTGCTCCTCGACAACACTTTCTCATCATATTCAATTTGACATGAAAGAAGTAAATTACTTTAATTGAAAACATTATTTCTATTTATTTTATTTATTTACATAAATTAATTAAAATGAATAAAAGAACCAAATAACCAAAATAAATAAGATAAATAAGTTATGTGAGATACATGAGACAAATTAAACAAATGAGGCAGATTAGACAAATATAACAGATGAGACAAATGGGACTAATGAGAGAAAATGAGACAAATAAGATAAAATGAGACAAATTAGACAAATGAGACAAATGAGAAAAATGAGGCAAAATGAGACGAATGAGACAAATTAAACAATTGAGACAAATGAGATGAACGGGACAAACGAAATAAACGAATTAAAACGAAATAAAATAATTTATTTTTCATTTATTTCAAATTAGATGTAATGACTTTATTTTTTTAATTGAGTTAAATTATTTTTTTTTTACTTTTTCCTCAGTAGTTTGGTTTTTCTCACGACGCCAATATTTTCTCTATGTAGATGAGAGTGTAATAAAAATAGGGGTTTCCCCTCAAAATAAGAAGAAAATGAAATGGGGCGACGTACAAATTAAAATACTTCACCAGTAGTAATATAATATAGGGACATTAATAAGCAATTTTTGTAGGGACATTTTGAAATTTACACACTTCCTTAATCAGCTATTTGTAGATACATTTAAACACAAATTATTATGCACATAATAGGGACATCTATATACACATGAAAACATATATGTTTGAAGGAACAATGTGTTATTTACGTTTTTACATAATAAACTATGATTGGGGGGCACACGAGCGTGTGTGTGTGTGTGTGTTTGTGTGTGCGGCTCAAAAAATGCTGAGAGACTTTCCAAATTTGACAGTTAAAATTGTCAACAACATTTTAGGTGACACATTAAATTTGGTGAATGTGGTACCACCAGATGAGACACAATGAATGAAAGAAGAAAAAGGTACAATTTCGGGAAAAAAAAATAAAAATTTTTTATTGCATTTCTGGACGAATCTCGACGAATTATAGTGAAAAAACATAACTTTATGGAAAAAAATCTATCTGCATGTCTGTAGTACCGCGATAGCGACTGCAGTTTTTGAAGTTTCAAATTTGGTACACATTTTCTAAAGGCTAAAGACAATGATAAATTCGATGAGCAAAATTGGCCAGCTAAAAGGAGGTCCACGGGACCCAGACTTTTTTGTATTTGCCTTTACAAAAAAATATATTCTTGATGAAAAATTATAAATCATGTCTACTATAACAAGCTAATAAAACATATTTTCCAATTATTTAAATAAAGCTGAGGTAAACTTAAACTATTTATACATTTGACCTCAAAAATGGGGTTAGGATAAATTTAACAGTTTGCCATTTGAAATGTCTAATTTAGTTACAAAAATGTCAAAAACATTTCAAGGTACGCTATTAAAATTTAATTGAGGTAAGTAAAGAATTAAATAGCATGATTTTTTTACATCAGGATGATATATACTAGTATAAGAAAGTTATGTGCTGGACACATCAGATATTTTTAATCCTATCATAAGACGGAAAATTGTTCCTTCAGTGCTTACCACAAATTGTTATGGTTATGTGATGTGGAGTTATGTCGCTTTATGTCTTGTAACAGGTAATAGGATTTTTTTTAGAATAAATTAGTTTCTTTATATAGTACCAATTTCATTATGTTTACTGTGTGTAATATAAAATCAGAATTAGATACAGTTTATATTTCTTAAAAAAAGGTATTTCATAACACCTGTAAGTTAATCGCAATAAGCAATTCATTATCTGATTGGTATTATATTTAAAGGTGGAAAGAAAATTAACTTTTAAAATAATTTTTTCAATACACTTTTAAAGTAAAAATAAATCGAAACATTTACCACTTTTAATGTCTAGGGGAGCGGGGGGCTGTTCTTTCACAAATCGGTCAATGGCCTAGTCACAAATCGCGAAAGGTACACTCACAACATATCTTCGCGTAATTGTAGATTTCATATTTTTTTTTGTTTTTGTTAATAAATAACTTCTTCTGATTTAAAGTTTTTTTATGTAGCATCAATTAAACAAAAATTGATAGCAACAAAGAACATTTTTTAAACAACCTAGAATCCGTTCAATTATATCCTTCTTTAAATTATTATATACATAACAAATCT
Organism: Rhamnusium bicolor; assembly: GCA_029963845.1. Taxonomy (NCBI): domain Eukaryota; kingdom Metazoa; phylum Arthropoda; class Insecta; order Coleoptera; family Cerambycidae; genus Rhamnusium; species Rhamnusium bicolor. The sequence continues at coordinate 200,573 of JANEYF010004297.1, read as the reverse complement.
ACAGTTTATCAGAAAATTCTATAAACGTTCGATTTTACTAAATAATACCTGTACACACAGTTTTTTTTTGTCTTAATAAAATCAATTTTTATACACTGTTACCAAACCAATCCCCGCAATTGCGTGACTGCTTAACAGTTTAATAAAAATGATATCTTGGAAAACTTGTAAAAGTTATATCTCTTGAATATTAATTAAGAATATCGTCGCTGATTAATGGAAACAATCCAACATAAATCAAAAGAAAAAAAGCGTTTAAAAAAAATTTTTTTTTAATTCAGAGTATTCAGGAAGTCTTAACTGCAAAAATAGTTTTAAGGTTTTAATGGCATTTGTAGTTCAAGTATGTATACATTGTTATATTACATATTACATTGTTACTTTAATAACAGGAATGAACAGAAAAATGTAACTGCCAATAACGAAAATTGTTATTTTCGAAATGTGGATGGTATATCAGTTAATTTCTCTAAAATTACATTTTTCAGATTGTGTGCTTGTGTGATTTTCGCAAGTAATATAACAAGTGTAATAAATGATTAACGAAAATCAAATTCGTTCGATATTGACAAATAATATGTTGCTTGGTAACCACACGATCGCTTTAACGCGCGTCAGTGATGTAGTGCTGTTGCTATGCGCCATTATAGCTCCGTACCGTTACTCGATGTTAGTGATGGCACGCGTTGAGATGCCCATTTCTAAGGCTTTAAAACCGAGAATTAACTTTTATTAATAAATATGAATTATATTTTAATCCTGTTTGAGAAGAGATTTTAAAGTTTAATACGTAAAATATTTAATTCGGTAAAATTTAATTCCTAATTCAAATTAGTGTGCCCCTAGACCTCGTATATCTAGCGTAGTGATGGGATTATACAGGTCCTCACTGCATCATTCACATATTTTTTATTTATTGAATTAAAGAGATAAATAAAAATTGTTAATTTAAAAATATCCAAATCAGTACAGAGACACATTCGAAACGCGTACTGGCGCCAGAAGAATGTACCGGTATTGTTTTTCTTAAACTGCACCAATATTAGAACAAAATGTGGTTCCTAAAAATGATGTTTTTTTCGAAAATGAGCACGAATTTGCGACATCCTTAAATCAACGAGTTGCATTTCTTAAAATTATTTCTTGGAAAAAAATTAAATACATTTAATAGTTATTTATGTACCAAGGGCATAAAGAGGCGTTTATAGCCCGCAATAAGGGTCATAAACGTTGTGCTCGTGGTGTATACAAAATTTTTATGTACGACCAGTCTTAATATATAATACATAAAGATAGGCGTATTTTTTCAAAGTGATCTAACGGATTAAACTGATTATTCTGATTACAATAACTTTAGTTAGTGTTTTTTTGAAGTGATTATAATCAGTTGTTACTGAACAAACTGATCGACAAAATAGTGTGAGCAGTTTAATCACAAAAGAAATTGGGAGAAGAACATATACAAAAGGTTATGTTCATTTTCATTTTGACATGATTTTGAAATAATATATTATGTATGCTTAGTTAAATGTCAGTTACCTACATTAATTAATGTGCTACTACCTTTTCTTATTTTTTAATTAAAATGGAATTTCCATCGACATCTTTTGATGCTGATGAGTTTTGAACTTTGTAACTTTTGCTGGCGGATTATAAAAATTAAGGTTTTAACTTATTTGTAACAAGAGAAGAATATAATAACGGTTCAAAGAGTAGGTTATTTTATAATCATATTACCCTGCATTAACATATATACAACTCGCCAATTGTTATATTCGTGTGCAGTGTACATCTAAGTACAGGAATAATAAGCGAAAAAACAATAATATTCATTAATCTAAATAAATTGAACAAACTGATTGTAATTACTTTGTACTTAAACTAATTTGAAAACGAAAAAATACGCGTCATATGTCGGCTGTCTAGCAAATACTCCATAAGAATTGTCAATCTGTTAAATTTTGATCTTCCATAAAAATAAAGATCGTACTATCACAATGGCAGATAATAATTTGAATTTGAATTTAAATTAAAAATAGATGCAAATAACAAAGCAACAACATAAATAAAGGTGGCCATATTGTAATTTTGTTGCAATAATCGTACTCAGTTTTACAATCGTTTTGCCGAAGTGTTTTATGTTTTTCAATTAAATTGGAAATGGAAGACTATGAAAATTTATGTTCCTCTATTACACTAGAAAATACCGAAGCGGCAGAGGCTGTGATGTTAGATTTGTTGCTTCAGAAGTTGAAAATGTTGTATGAAGAACGGAGTAAAGCCTAAGTCTAGATAGGCTAAATGCAAAAGGCGGTTATTCTGGGTTCTCTCCGTCTGCTTAGGACACACAATTTAGGTATCCACAGTCACTAACCCTGTGGGATGTGGGGAGTGGGGAGTGGCTGTAGTTAATTCGCTAGAGCCACTCCTGTGAGACGACAGAGGCCACGGGAGGGCTGTCCGGCATCGGTTATTCCGTAATAATAATAATAATAATAATAGTAATAATATATTCCGGAAAAAAAAAAAAAAGTAATAATAACAATAATAATAAAAAAGGGCCCAGACGGCATTAAGGTGGAAGAAATTTCCTTCCACTCACCGCCGTCTGGCGCGAGTTTTCAACTCATGGTTGAACGAGGGGCAGCATATTCCGGACTGGTTCGTCGAGGGACGTACTGTGCTTATCCCCAAAAAGGGGGATCTGTCCGACCCGAGGAATTATAGGCCGATCACTTGCCTCAACTCCTGCTACAAGATATTTACACGTATCTTGTATGCTAGGACACTGAGGTCTGTTGATCCGGTCTTCCAGCAGATACACGAACAGCGTGGTGCCAAGAAGGGCATGGCAGGTTGCAAGGACAGCCTGCTGATAGACCGCTGTATTACACAGGATTCTGTGCAATACAAGCGGAATCTATCGATGGCCTGGATTGATTACCGCAAGACATTTGGTACAACATCGCACGAGCTATTGTTGTACTTGCTCGAATGTCTTGCGGTACCAGCACCACTAGTGAGATGCATAGAACAGCTGCTGCCGCTCTGGAAGACCCGCTTCACCATAACATCAGGTGCGTAGCGGGTCACGACAGAGCAGGTGGCATTTAGGAGAGGAGTTTTCTAGGGTGACTCCCTGAGTCCTCTCGTCTTCTGCATCTCATTGCTGCCGTTGCCTGTTGGGCTCCGCCAAACCCGCGGATATCAATGTGGGCCACCCAGCGACCGGAGGCATAAGGTCACCCATCTATTTTATATGGATGACCTTAAACTTTATGCCTCCGGAGAGCGTGAACTACAAAACGCTCTTAAGGTGGTCGAAGAATATACGCCGGCAATTGGTATGGAGTTCGGGTTGGACAAATGTGCAGTCGTCCACCTCAAGAGAGGACGATGCGGGGAATTCCCTGAAGATGCGCAGCTCGCAGCCGGAAGCATCCTAAGACATCTGGATGCCGGAGAGACCTATACATACCTGGGTGTGCAACAAAGGCACATCCAAGATGTAACTCAAATAAAGGATTCTCTCCGCGGCAAGTACAAACACCGCCTCCGAAAGATTTGGTCTTCCGAACTTTCGGGGAAGAACAAATTGTCTGCAACTAATATGCTTGCCGTTCCGATTCTGCTCTACTCCTTCGGACTAGTAAAGTGGAGGGTAGATGAGCTGCGCCAATTAGATAGGGATACCCGCAAGATGATGAATATTCACAGAAGTATTCATCCTAGATCGTCCGTTCCTCGTGTGTAGCTCCCACGTCAACGGGGGGGCCGAGGACTCTTGAGCTTGGAGTGTACGCATGGCAGAGTAGTACTGAGTATGGCATGTACCATACTCAGGAGCTCAGATCTCCTCTTGCGGTTCGTAAAACATCACGAAACTGTAGGAGTGGGAGCAGGATTGTTCAAGGCAGCAAAAAGAGCCGCAGCTGAACTCGGTCTCGCATTTGACATCAGGCGAGGAGGCCGGCGAGGTGCTGATGTTGAGTCAGTCACCGAACTTCAGCCAAACCGTCTGAAAGCCCGAATCAGAGCTGCCGAACAGGAAAAACTGTTTCGGCAGCACGTCGATAAACCTCAGCATGGTGTCTTCTATAAGAACATAGAAACACTGGGTTTATCGACCAGGCTGACCTTCGCCTTCGCCTTTCTAAGGTCAGCAGGACTTAAGTCGGAGACCGAGGGATACATTATGGCCTGCCAAGATGGTGTTATCAACACCTTGGTCTACCGTAGCCGCGTGTGGCGTGTAGAGGTTCCTGATATCAACTGCAGGACCTGCCATCAGGCGCCGGAATCGCTCATGCACTTACTTTCTGCATGCACCATATATGCGATTTCGGCCTACATCCACCGACATAACGCGGCTTTACGAGTGCTATACTACCATCTAAGGCACTCGTACGGGGTAGACCAGACACCAGTGCTGCCTTACGTCCCCGGAGATATTGAGTCCGTTGTCGAGAACGAGAAATGCAGAATTTACTGGAACTACTCGTTCCCGACTGTCAGGCTAATCCAAGCCAACAAGCCTGACATAGTCCTCCTCGACCATCAACTCAAGGTGATGTATGTCATCGAGTTCTCGGCACCTGCGGAGAAAAACATCACCTTGAAGGAGGAGGAGAAACGGACCAAATATCGCGATCTCCGGTACGAGCTCCAAGTGCTGTACCCATGCTACTCGGTCAAAATGGTCGTCCTTATTATCGGTGTACTCGGAGGGATAAAGCCTACGTTGCTCTCGGAACTGAAGATCATACCGGCCTGCCAAAAATCAGCTGAGTGGCTGGCAGGCCAAATGCAGAAGGCGGTCATTCTTGGTTCTCTCCGTCTGCTTAGGGCACACAATTCCGGAGCCTACAGTCACTAACCCTGCGGGATGTGGGGAGTGGCTGAGGTTAATGTGCTGGCGCGACTCCCGTGAGGCGTCGGAGGCCACGGGTGGACTGTCCAGCGTCGGGCAACCGGGAGAAAAAAGGGGGTGCAAAGGACCGGCAACCTCCACGCTGGTGCACCCTGGACAGGCAGAGGCAACTCTGCCTGACAAATGCCGGCCGGGGGGTACCAAGGCTAATCACCTAGTACCCCTTACACTTCTGGTTCCATATAATCTCAGAAGAAGGGCCCCTCACGACCGACCCCAATCGAATGGGGGTCAGAGACAAGTGAGAGGGACCGCACCGGAACGTCTCAATGATAACGACCGCAATGGACAAGGACGCTTTAAGTGGACGAGGGAACTTCGGGATGACTTGCTGACCTGCCGCGAGAGTAGCGAACCTGAGCGAAGGGGATACATGGTGCGATTGCATGCATTTTGGTGCGGAATGCATCCAAAGCATCGCGCCTTCTCTCAACAACATCTGAGAGATCAAGTATTCTTTCTGCTCAGGACAGGTTACGTAAGGGCACCCCGTCAGCTGGAAGAACTGCCAGCCATAGTCCCACCGTGGCAATTACCAGCTGATGGGAAACATCCTTTAGAATCCACCGGTGTAGACTTAAGGACGAGGGTTAGCTTTAACACCAGGGCTAACCTAAAGCCACAAGACTTGGCTAGAATGGACGCGGTCATCGATGAGGAAATTCCGGAAAATGTAGACATCTGGCAAATCAACTGTGCCGTGTACAACGCCGCGAAGCAACTCGTCCCCCCGTGAGAGGTCAACCAATCACGGGGTCGAGAAAGCCAAGCGGCGTGTACAAAAATCGAAGGCAAGATACAGTCGGCCAGACAACACGCTTCTCGGATCCAGAGTGTGGTGGAATATAAGACGACTGGTAGAGTTTTTACTCCCAGGATCCGGCGCATAGCTGCCGGATTAAGACGTCAACACCATACTCTAAATCAAACAGTGATGCTTACCATCAAGCAGCACTGTCTAGATAGGATCCGAGCGCTCATGGCGATAAAGAAAACATTGAAGAGGCGGGTGAGGAGTATGGAACAAAACAATTTGTTCCGTATGAATCCTTCCCGCCTCTTTCAAGAGCCACAGCGTGTTGTCGAGAATCCACCGACTGTAGAAGATGTCGAAACCGTCTGGAAGGGAATCTACAAAACGACGCGCCCATTCAATAGCGACACTCCATCAATTGCACACTTCGAGGCTCTGTGTCGAGGCCCTGTGTCACAGACATCTTGAAGAGCCAGAAGAAGTGTGCCCGGCAATCAGTACGGAGAAAGTCCAACAAGCACTTGTTGGTACCAAGAACTTCGCTGCCCCGGGCCCAGACGGCATTAACAACTGGTGGTGGAAGAAATTTCCTTCCACTCACCGCCGTTTGGCGCGAGTTTTCAACTCATGGTTGAACGAGGGGCAGCAGATTCCGGACTGGTTCGTCGAGGGACGTACTGTGCTTATCCCCAAAAGGGGAATCTTTCCGACCCGAGGAATTATAGGCCGATCACTTGCCTTAACTCCTGCTACAAGATATTTACACGTATCTTGTATGCTTGGACGCTGAGGTCTGTTGATCCGGTCTTCCAGCAGATACACGAACAGCGTGGTGCCAAGAAGGGCATGGTAGGTTGCAAGGACAGCCTGCTGATAGACCGCTGTATTACACAGGATTCTGTGCAATACAAGCGGAATCTATCGATGGCCCGGATTGATTACCGCAAAGTATTTGATACAACATCACATGAGCTATTGTTGTACTTGCTCGAATGTCTTGCGGTACCAGCACCACTAGTGAGATGCATAGAATAGCTGCTGCCGCTCTGAAAGACCCGCTTCACCATAACATCAGATGCACAGCGGGTCACGACAGAGCAGGTGGCATTTAAGAGAGGAGTTTTCCAGGGTGACTCCCTGAGTCCTCTCCTCTTCTGCATCTCACTGCTGCCGTTGTCTGTTGGGCTCCGCCAAACTCGCGGATATCAATGTGGGCCACCCAGCGACCGGAGGCATAAGGTCACCCATCTATTTTATATGGATGACCTTAAACTTTATGCCTCCGGAGAGCGTGAACTACAAAACGCTCTTAAGGTGGTCGAGGAATATACGCAGGCAATTGGTATGGAGTTCGGGTTGGACAAATGTGCAGACGTCCACCTCAAGAGAGGACGATGCGGGGAATTCCCTGAAGATGCGCAGCTCGCAGACGGAAGTACCCTAAGACATCTGGATGCCGGAGAGACCTATACATATCTGGGTGTGCAACAAAGGCACATCCAGGATGTATCACAAATAAAAGATTCTCTCCGCGGCAAGTACAGACACCGCCTCAGAAAGATTTGGTCTTCCGAACTTTCGGAGAAGAACAAGGTGTCTGCAACTAATATGCTTGCCGTTCCGATTCTGCTCTACTCCTTAGGAGTAGTAAAGTGGAGGGTAGATGAGCTGCGTCAATTAGACAGAGATACCCGCAAGATGATGAATATTCACAGAAGTATTCATCCCAGATCGTCCGTTCCTCGTGTGTACCTCCCACGTCAACGGGGGGGCCGAGGACTCTTGAGCCTGGAGTGTACGCATGGCAGAGTAGTACTGCGTATGACATGTAACATACTCAGGAGCTCAGATCCCCTCTTGCGGTTCGTAAAACATCACGAAACTGTAGGAGTGGGAGCAGGATTATTCAAGGCAGCAAAAAGAGCCGCAGATGAACTCGGTCTCGCATTTGACATCAGGCGAGGAGGCCGGCGAGGTGCTGATGTTGAGTCAGTCACCGAACTTCAGCCAAATCGTCTGAAAGCCCGAATTAGAGCTGCCGAACAGGAGAAACTGTTTCGGCAGCACGTCGATAAACCCCAGCATGGTGTCTTCTATAAGAACATAGAAACACTGGGTTTATCGACCAGGCTGACCTTCGCCTTTCTAAGGTCAGCAGGGCTTAAGTCGGAGACCGAGGGATTCATTATGGCCTGTCAAGATGGTGTTATCAACACCTTGGTCTACCGTAGCCGCGTGTGGCGTGTAGAGGTTCCTGATATCAAATGCAGGACCTGCCATCAGGCGCCGGAATCGCTCATGCACTTACTATCTGCATGCCCTATATATGCGATTTCGGCCTACATCCACCGGCATAACGCGGCGTTACGAGTGCTATACTACCATCTAAGGCACTCGTACGGAGTAGACCAGACACCAGTGCTGCCTTACGTCCACGGAGATATTGAGTCCGTTGTCGAGAACGAGAAATGCCGGATTTACTGGAACTACTCGTTCCCGACTGTCAGGCTAATCCAAGCCAACAAGCCTGACATAGTCCTCCTCGACCATTAACTCAAGGTGATGTATGTCATCGAGTTCTCGGCACCTGCGGAGAAAAACATCACCTTGAAGGAGGAGGAGAAACGGACCAAATATTGCGATCTCCGGTACGAGCTCCAAGTGCTGTACCCAGGCTACTCGGTAAAAATGGTCGTCCTTATAATCGGTGTACTCGGAGGGATAAAGCCTACGCTGCTCTCGGAACTGAAGATCATACCGGCCTGCCAAAAATCAGCCGAGTGGCTGGCAGGCCAAATGCAGAAGGCGGTCATTCTGGGTTCTCTCCGTCTGCTTAGGGCACACGATTCTGATATCTACAGTCACTAACCCTGCATGATGTGGGGAGTGGCTGTAGGTGATGCGCCGGCACGACTACCGTGAGGCGTTGGAGGCCACGGGAGGACTGACCGGCATCGGGAAACCGAAAAAAAAAATAATAATAAAAAATAATAATAAAAGTGCTGTAACCAGGCTACTCGGTAAAAATGGTCGTCCGTATAATCGGTGTACTCAGAGGGATAAAGCCTACGCTGCTCTCGGAACTGAAGATCATACCGGCCTGCCAAAAATCAGCCGAATGGCTGGCAGGTCAAATGCAGAAGCTGGTCATTCTGGGTTCTCTTCGTCTGCTTAGGGCACACGATTCTGGTATCTACAGTCACTAACCCTGCGGGATGTGGGGAGTGGCTGTAGTTAATACACCGGCGCGACTCCCGTGAGGCGTCGGAGGTCACGGGAGGACTGACCGGCATCGGATATTCCGTAAAAAAAAAAAAAAAAATTCGAAAGTTGAAATGGCAACTTTCTCGCGGTGCATCCTGGACAGACGGAGAAAAATTTGTCGTATAGACTAAGAAATCTTTGTCTGACTAATGTCGGCCGTGGGATATCATGGCTAACCAAACTGATATCCCAAAACCTCTGGTTCCAACAACACGTAGTGGAAGGGCTCCTCACGATCGGTCTCAATTAGATGGGGGGTCAGAGGCAGGTTGGTGGAGCCCATTCAGAAGGTCTGACTGTTGACGACACAGGCAATGCACACGAAAAGTGGATGACGGAATGAGGGATGACTTGCTAACCTGCTACATGTCGCGGTTACGTGATGCCTGGTATATCATGCTCTCAGAACATCGTGCTTTCTCTCAACAACATCTGAGAGACCAAATACCCTTCCTGCGCAGGACAAGGTTACATAAGGGCACCCCATCAGCTGGTAGAAATGCCAGCCGCAGTTCCACCGCGGAAATTGGCAGCTGATGGAGAACATCCTGTAGAGTTAAGGAGGAGAGTTAGTCTTAACACCAGGGCTAAGCTAAAATCACAAGACCTGCCTAGAATGGACGCAGTGCTCGATGAGGAACTTCCAGAAGATGTAGGCATCTGGCAAATCAACTGTGCCGTGTACAACGCCGCGAAGCAACTCGGCCCCTGTGATAGGTCAACTAACACTTTAAACGGGGTCTTGAAAGCCAAGCGGCGTGTACAAAGAATCGAAGGTAAGATACAGTCGGCTAGACAACACGCCTCTCGGATCCAGAGGGTGATGGAATACATAACAAGTTGTACAGTGTTTACTCCTAAAATCCGGTGCATAGCAGCCGGACTAAGACGTCAACACCACACTCTAAATCTAACTGTGATCCTCACGATCAAGCAGCACTGTCTAGGCAGGATCCGAATTTACATGGCTATAAAGAAGGGGGTGAGGAGTATGGAGCGAAACTTGTTCCGTACGAATCCTTCCCGCCTCTTTCAAGAGTAACAGCGTGTTGTTGATAATCCGCCGACTGTAGAAGATGTCGAAGCCTTCTAAAAAGGGAATCTACGAAATAATGCGCCCATTCAATAGCGACATTCCAGCAATTGCACACTTCTAAGATCTGTGACACAGGCATATGGAAGAGCCGGAAAAAGTGTGCCCGGCAATCAGTACGGAGGAAATCCAACAAGCACTTGTTGATACCAAGAACTTCGCTGCCTCGAGCCCAGACGGCATAAACAACTGTGGTGGAAGAAATTTCTTTCCACTCACCGCCGTCCGGCGCGAGTTTCCAATTCACGGTTGAACGAGGTGCAGCTGATTCCAGACTGGTTTGTCGAGGGACATACTGCGCTTATCCTCAAAAGGAGGAGCTTTCCAACTCGTAGAGATATGGGCCGATAGCGCCTAACTCCTGCTACAAGATATTTACACTTATCTTGTATGCTAGGACCCTGAGGTCTGTTGATCCGATTTTCCAGAAGATACACGAACAGCGAGGTGCTAAGAAACATATGGCAGGTTGCAAGAGTAGCCTGCTGATAAACCGCTGTATTACACAGGATTCTGTGCAATACAAGCGGTATACATCTATGACCTGGATTGATTACCGCAAGGCATTTGACACTACATCCCACGAGCTATTCTGACACTTGCTTGAGTGTCTTGCGGTATCAGCACCAATAGTAAGATACATAAAACACCGAAACATCGGGTGCATGGCGGGTTACGACACATCATGTGGTATTTAGGAGATGAGTTTTCCAGGGTGACTCCCTGAGTCCTCTCCTATTCTGCATCTCACTGCTATCATTATCCATTGGGCTCCGCAAAACCTACGGAAATCAATGCGGCCCACCCAACGACCGCAGGCATAATCTCCCATCTATTTTATATTGATGACCTTAAAATGTATACCTCCGGAGAGCGCGAACTACAAAACACTCTTAGGGTGTTCGAAGACTACACGCGGAAAATTGTTAGAGATTTCAGGTTGAACAATTGTGCAGACGTCCACCACAAGAAAGGCGATACCAGAAATTCTCTGAAGATGCACAGCTCGCATACGGAAGCATCTTAAGACATCTGGGTGGCAGAGAGACCTATAGGGTGTGCAACAAAGGCACATTCAGGACGTAAAAAAAGGATTCTCTCCACGGCAAATACAGACACGGACTCCAAAAGTTTGGTCCTTGGAACATTCAGGAAAAACAAGGTGTCTGCGACTAACATGCTTGCCGTTCCAGTTCTGTTTTGCTCCTTTGGAGTAGTGAAGTGGACGGTGAACGAGCTGTACCAATTAGATAAGGATACCGCAAGATGATGAATATTCACAGAAGTATTCATCCTAGATTGTCCGTTCCTCGAGTGTACTTTCCATGTCAACAGAGCAGCCGAGGACTTTTGAGCTTGGAGTGTACGCATGGCTAAGTAGTACTAAGTACGGCATGCAACATCCTCAGGAGCTCAGATTCTCTTCTACGGTTTGTAAAACATCATTAAACTGTAAGAGTGTGAGCAGGATTGTTCAAGGCAGCAAAAGGAGCCGCAGATGAACTCGGTCTTGCATTTGACATCAGGCAAGGAGACAGGCGAGGTGCTGATTTAGAATCAGCCACTGAGCCTCAGTCAAATCAATTCTGAAAGCCCGAATCAGAGCTGCTGAACAGGAAAAGCTGTTTCGGCAGTACGTCGATAAACCCCACCATGGTATTTTCTATAAGAATATAGAAACACCGGGTTTATGGACCAGGCTGACATTCGCCTTTTTAGGTCAGCCGGGCTTAAATCAGAGACCCAAGCCTGACATAGTCTTCCTCGACCATCAAACCAAGGTGGTGTATGTCATCGAATTTTCGGCTCCTGCCGAGAAAGACATCACCTTGAAGTAGGAGGAAAAGCGTAACAAATATCGCGATCTCCGTTACAAATTTCAAGTACTGTACCCAAGTTACTTGAGTAAGATGGTCGTCCTAATAATCGATGTACTCGGAAGGATAAAGCTTACACTGCTCTCGGAATTGAGGGCCATACCGGCCTGCCAAAAATCAATCGAGTGACTGGCAGGTCAAATGCAGAAGGCGATCATTCAGGGTTCTCTAACTTTGCTTAGAGCACATGATTCTGGAATCTACAGTCAATAACCCTGCGGGATATGGGGTTTGGCTTTAGGGAATTTGCTGGCGCTTCAGCCATGAGGTTCGGAGGCCACGGGAGAAATGTCTAGTATCGGTTATTTCGAAAAAAAAAATAGGTCTTTATTAGAATAAAGAAATTACATCTGTATTTGCAATTAGCGCAACTAGTAATTCCCATTGCTCCCAACGATGTTAGAACTAGATTCCGTACAGTTTTCGTATGCGGCTTCAACAATTTTACTAGCAATTAAACATGCAGGCGATGGTCCACCAGTATCTAGAAATCACGATATCCATATTGGCTATATAATTGCCTGTGGCATCCTTCATTTTGTCTACTGCTAACCATAATTTTTGTTGTTGTCAATTTTGTTTAGTATTACTTTCATAATGGAGTTCATTTTCGACGTCTGATCGTCATTTACTTACTTAATGCAGTGCAATAGCGTATACTTAGTACGTAAGTACGAGTTTGTTCTCTACGATGCCTCTTAATTACTTGGAATAATTATTTATTGTAAATATTAATATTAAACTTACAATAATTGTTACAATTATTAAATGTAACATCATGTTATAAAATGTAGATTCTAACTCTGTATCAACTATCAATGATAAACTGAAACCTTGAATTATATATTAATAGGTGCAACTGACGTTCGTATGGTACTTGAGGTCTTTACCATGCTGTTAACAAACAGTATATAAAAATACATTTAGATGTCAATTTTCCATAAGGGGAAGAATACTTCAATCAATATCAGACAAAACAAATCCTTGTACTCATTTTATTCAACCATTTAAACATTTATAAAAGGCACTTTGTATTAACAAATACAAAATTACTCACTTTCAGATAATAAATATAAACATGTACATACATACTACGTCGTCCTATTTATTTATTTGATCTTACTGTTTTTACATGTAATTCTTTGTCCCATTAAATAATTATTATGGTTAGTGATTTAAATATATATCTCGATGAGCAATGGTTAATAATAATTATGAGAAATTCCAGTCAGGAACTGGAAAACTAACTGGACCTAACAACCACCAAACGAAAAGAGAACGAACTTGAATCGATGAATTGAAAAACAGTACAAGTCCAACATTTTACGTTTTTAGTTGAAATAGCCATGTATGTATATTTAAAATTCGTTCATCTATCGATTAAACATAAAAACCAAGCAAAAAAGCAAAGTATAATTGGTGCGACATGAGAGCAAGTCACAGCCAGCGATGAGGGGAAAACAGTATAAGTCCAGGTCTTGTAGGGTTTTTAACATCACTAATAATGTCATTCCTGGAACAAAACAAACAAAGTTCTCATCTACTAACAAAAAAACTTATAACGAACCGGTCTCTATTAACAAGAAAAAAATAATGAAAAAAATATAAAAAATTATAGTCTTTTAGATTTCTATTACCACATAACGTCTTGGCCAACAACAACCGGCGAATACCAAATTTAATATATATTGTCGATATTAACTGTCAATTTTCATCAATATTCCAATAACAATTACGCTCTTGGGTTGTTTTTCACTACTCTCTTTTGACGTGAGTTGAAAAACAGTAAGTCCACTTCTTTTTTTTTAGCTATAACTAACCACGTCAGTTTTTTTTTTCTCGGAAATTTTATTTGTGTAAACGTCTTCCAGACATTGAAGACTACAATTGCTCTGTCTACGCCAACGCTTTATTTGTGCAGGTTTAAAGCCATCTGCGTGGGTCTAAACGGCATGATTTTTTACTTGTACTTGTACTGTTTCCAACTCACCGATTCAATTGTATATTACAACACATGCACGCCTGTGTTATTATATACATTTTATTGAAGGAAAGCGGTTTTCCGTAGCTTTTTGCACAGTGTATCAAAATCTGCCAAGAGATTCATGTTCTGAGAAGAATGAGGTTGTAAGTGCTGTCTTGGTAATTTTTGTTAATTTTTACCTTTAAGTGATATACTTTTCACTAAGGGCTAAAATGAAACTATAATGTTTTAATGAAGTGAACATAGTAAGAAGTTACTAGCAGTCCTATTCCACTATCCCTTCAAATAAATCAATAGAATAAAAGTAACAACATTACAAAGGTGTGGAGTATATTTTCATACAAATCATTTTTAATAATCAGAACAAAACCATGCAGAACAAGCTACCATCACGAGAAAGAATCGGAGGACTGCCGTATGTGCAGACACAAATACCACCCGCAGATCGGTTTCTGGCTATTAGCTGTCATTAGTACGGAACAGGTAAATGCAATCTGCCAAAAATGTCAAGTTAGTGATGATAGTTTGTTGCAATTTTTGCTTCTGCGTGATCTTGTCATAATTATTAAAAATCATTCGCTTACAAACATCCACTCTTTTGTACTTTTACTCTCTTGATTTATTTGAAGAAATAGAGGGGATAGAACTTTTGGTAAATTTTTACTATTTTAATTTATTAAAACATGTACCTCTATTTATAATCTAGGATTATTTTATTTTGTTATAATTTATTTTGGTAAAAAAATTCAGTAGTTAAAACGCTCGTACGATTCGTCAACAAACGAAGCATTCATTTGAGGTGCTGCCTATGAATTCTCAGTGAACGTTATATACGCAACTTCTTAAATATGATATATCATCTTTCTGTTAGTTGTGTTATTGTATTATTATTCTTTGCATTTACTTTTAACATTATTGTTTAGATGTGTTTACGCTTTCGAGCTTGCTACTGTTCGTTTCAAAAATCTTTTTTTAAAAACTCTTTCCTATTCTCCACGACCATCATTGGGGCAGTCCTACCGACTGCGCCAATGATGCTCCTACCGATCTTGGAATTCATCAGTTTTAATCGTTTGTTCAAGCACTAGATCTCCAGAGAAGACTGCAATCCTTAACAAGAAAACAGACCATCATTACTAAACTCTCTGAGTTCACCTTGAACAAGACATTATCGAACCGATCAATAACGCTTGTCGAGGGAGGTACCGTTCTTATCTCCAAAAAGAGAGATCAATCCCACCTTGTATGCCTGTTGATCCAGTCATCCAGCAGATACATGAATATCGTAATGCTAAGAACGCCATATATATATATATATATATATATATATATATATATATATATATATATATATATATATATATATATATATATATATATATATATATATATATATATATATATATATATATATATATATATATATATATATATATATATATATATATATATATATATATATATATATATATATATATGGAAGTGGAAGCCACAAGTACCTTTTCCTTAATTTTTATATTTATATATATTTTATGAAGAAGACCAATTAGTCAGAAACACGTGTCCACGGTTTGCATCTTTCTGCCATTTGCAATTTATGCATCAATACATAGAATGAATTTGACGCGGGTTTAATTACATTACAGTAAAAAACAATGAACTAACGGGTACGCCCGCATAAAGAAAAAAATTGCACGGTGGAAAATGCAAAAATTGCAAATGGCAGAAAGATGCAAAACGTGGACACGTGTTTCTGACTAATTGGTCTTCATCAGCACGGTGTAGCTGAGTTAAAATGATGGTCAAAACTAAAAAAAGACACTAAAAGGAAAACCACTGACAGGGAGCCAGTCGCACCTTTATGGCTTCCACTTGGATGGCTCTGGTATGAGAGCATCGTCCAAGCATCGCACACGAGGGCAACTATAGCAACCTGCGTGGGATTCCGGACCCAGGAGAATGAATAAGAACAGAGAATGAATTTGACGCGGGTTTAATTACATTACAGTAAAAACAATGAACTAACGGGTACGCCCACATAAAGAAAAAAATTGCACGGTGGAAAATGCAAAAATTGCAAATGGCAGAAAGATGCAAACCGTGAACACGTGTTTCTGACTAATTGGTCTTCATCAGCACGGTGTAGCTGAGTTAAAATGATGGTCAAAACTCAAAAAGATACTAAAGGAAAACCACTGACAGGGAGCCAGTCGCACCTTTGTGGCTTCCACTTGGATGGCTCTGGTATGAGAGCACCGTCCAAGCATCGCACACGCGGGCAATATAGCAACCTGCGTGGGATTCCGGACCAAGGAGAATAAATAATAACAGAGAATGAATTTGACCGTGCTGATGAAGACCAATTAGTCAGAAACACGTGTCCACGCTTTGCATCTTTCTGCCATTTGCAATTTTTGCATTTTCCACCGTGCAATTTTTTTCTTTATGCGGGCGTACCCGTTAGTTCATTGTTTTTTACTGTAATGTAATTAAACCCGCGTCAAATTCATTCTCTGTTCTTATTCATTCTCCTGGGCCCGAAATCCCACGCAGGTTGCTATAGTTGCCCGCGTGTGCGATGCTTGGGCGATGCTCTCGTACCAGAGCCATCCAAGTGGAAGCCACAAAGGTGTGACTGGCTCCCTGTCAGTGGTTTTCCTTTAGTGTCTCTTTTGAGTTTTGACCACCATTTTAACTCAGCTACACCGTACTGATGAAGACCAATTAGTCAGAAACACGTGTCCACGGTTTGCATCTTTCTGCCATTTGTAATTTTTGCATTTTCCATCGTGCAATTTTTTTCTTTTATGCGGGCGTACCCGTTAGTTCATTGTTTTTTACTGTAATGTAATTAAACCCGCGTCAAATTCATTCTCTGTTCTTATTCATTCTCCTGGGCCCGAAATCCCACGCAGGTTGCTATAGTTGCCCGCGTGTGCGATGCTTGGGCGATGCTCTCGTACCAGAGCCATCCAAGTGGAAGCCACAAAGGTGCGACTGGCTCCCTGTCAGTGGTTTTCCTTTAGTGTCTCTTTTGAGTTTTGACCACCATTTTAACTCAGGTACACTGTACTGATGAAGACCAATTAGTCAGAAACACGTGTCCACGATTTGCATCTTTCTGCCATTTGCAATTTTTGCATTTTCCACCGTGCAATTTTTTCTTTATGCGGGCGTACCCGTTAGTTCATTGTTTTTTTACTATATATATATATATATATATATATATATATATATATATATATATATATATATATATATATATATATATATATATATATATATATATATATATATATATATATATATATATATATATATATATATATATATATATATATATATATATATATATATATATATATATATATATATATATATATATATATATATATATATATATATATATATATATATATATATATATATATATATATATATATATATAATCTATGTCATAGAAACTTTACAAATTTCCTCTGCACATCCTCAATACGAATTTTATGAATTTCATATCCCTTATTCCAGACTAGGCAAGCATATTCCAATTTAGATCTAATGAAATCATTAAAGAGTAGCTCCAGCGTAGAAGTTTCCACAAGATGCTTGCTGTTGCATATTATAAAACCAAAATTTCTATAAACACCCTCCATATCATTGATGTGGTCAGTAAAAAGTTAATCTGCAGTCAAAAATTACTCTCAAATCTTAAATTTATAATATCTAGTTACATTAGCTTCGTTATATGAATATGTGAATTCAATTGACAGCAGTTTTCTCGTAAAACTCATGCAATTGCACTTATTTATATTAAGAGGTAATACATTTTTTTCGCACCAGAGATTCAATTTATTTAAATCTTCCTGCAGACTAATACAGTCCTCAAAGTTGGAAATCGACGAATACAGTTTTAGATCTGCATGTAATAGAGCATTACAACTAAATTTACAGACGATATCATTTATGAAAATAATGAACAAGAGAGGTCCTAGAACGGATTCTTGCGGAACTCCTGAAGTTGCTGTTTTCAACAGACTTAAAACTCTGGTACTGCACGGATAGTTTTCAGTTATTTAAATAGGAATAAAAAAACTTGAGGAATCCGCCACTAAGTCCTACATGGCACAGTTTATGCAGCAATAATCCATGGTCAAGTCTATCGAATGCCTTTGGAAAGTCCGTATAAATGACATCACTCTGCCGTCCACGATCTAAAGTTATTTATGCACCTTGGGAGTAAAGTAAGTGTTTTAGTCCCAGCAAGGAACTAAAACACACTCTCGAGGTGCATAGAATATTTTTTTTGTACGAACGGGCACAGTTCTTATCACAAAAAAGTGAAATGTAAACACTAACGAATGATAATTGGCCATGAAGCATTTGTATTTTATTCCAAATTTGCCTAGGTGTTTTTGTATTTAATTGTCTGTTTGACATTATTTTTATTTATTTCTGTTTGCCGTTTAGATTACTAAATATTACTATTGTCAAATACTATGAACTGTGAAAATTACCTTATTACTATTAATTTTGATTTGAAATAACTTTTTATGGTTTATAAGTTTGATTCTTAATTTTTTGTTCTCTCCACCATTAAATTGACATAATAAAAATGTTGATGTTACGTTAGGTTTGTATTGTTCATTGGTTTCCATGGCGAATTAAAATCTCACAGGAAATAAACGCCCGTTTTACTCCCTGTTTTGAGGCAGTAACATACTGTTTTATTCTCTTTCGTACAAAAAATATAAAATGTTTCTACAAGTAGGTATTTGATGGTATATTTAATTTGTTGATAAATGATGCTGCTTGGCAAAATATGTACATTTTGGTTATGAAAACTGGTTATTTACGTAACAAGACTGGAAGTAACTAATTACTGGGTGAGCGCTCACCCTGGAAGCCGGCGAACCCAGTAAAGATACTTTCTGGGTGTGTTGCGTACAATATTTTTTTCTTCAACTATTCTTGCTAGTCTCAAAATACTTTTTAAATTAAAATTTTTTGCAAATAAAATTCATAAAATCCAACTGACCAATGTCAGACTGTCGTTTAGAGTGCTTAATTATTTATTTACCTCACTGCGTCAACGAAAATGACATAAGGGATTGGTAAGGACTGTACTGATCCCTTATGTCTCTTTACGGAGTTAGACCAGTAAATATGTATTTTCCGCTCAAAAACTTGACCAAAACGGGTAACTTTCTAGACTGTTGTGAAAAAAAAATTCTCTCAATGTTTCTTAATTTTTAATTAAAATATGTTTAAAAAATATACTTGATTTCTTTTTAACTATTCTAATTTTAATATTTTTGTATAAGACATCCAAGTACTTAATAATAAATTAATTAATACAAAACTAAACGAGAATTAAAATTAAAATTATTTCATAAACCTGGAAATGGTCCGGTTTCTCAAATGTACATTTAATTACATGCATTTTTATCAGAAGACTTGGGAAATTGTGGCATGGAGTAATTGTAGTAGAGGTTCATTTTGTTTTAATTATTAAATTACAAAAATATTAATTTACTCATAAACTGTGTTTTAGTATGTTGTTTTTCAGTAGTAAAATTATTAGCATATGCCTAGGGCAATGTTTTTTTTCTTTTTTTCATAAAGAGGAATAATATGTCATGTTTTTATTAAAAAAAAATACATAAAATATATATGCATGTCGCAGACGGTTATAAATGTAAAAATCTTTAATAAACCTTAAAAAAATTATATACAAGTTGTAATAAATTGGTGAAAAATATTTAGGGTGCCACAATTATCCTGATTCATTTAGCAAGCAGTCAATTTAAACGTCTACTTTAAAACTGATTTACGAGGTTGGAAAGCGCGAGGTCCAGATAAGAAGATAGGAGCGTGTCGAAATAAGGCCCTTTTTGCACTGGAAAAAGATATTGCACGTATCGTTAAAATCATGGCAAAGTGTGGTTTTGGTCTCAGTAAAGATGAGTTTTTATGTACTACCAGGACTATGTAAAATCTTGCCAATAAACCTCATCTAGTAGTTAATTTAGATGATACTGGATTTCCTCATGACCCATCGAAAGTGAAAGTGTTAGGGAACCAAAAAAAAAATCTTTATAGAATAACGACAGGCAGTGGTAGAGGTAGTACAACTGTTCATGCGTCTCTGCAAGCGGTCAGGTATTCCCCCTCAATTTATATTTAAATGAGCTAACAAGATAGTTCGTGTCGATTGTTGCTCTCCTAATGTATTACCAGAAATATGATTCTACAGAAGCCGGTTGGATAACATCAAAAGTCGTTCTCAATTATTTTTTTATTGCATTTTATTGAACAATCTCCAGCTGAACGGTCGCTGTTAGTGATATTCGATGGTTACTTGTCATATGTAAATTATTCTTCTTAAACTTCATGCACACACTACCAATAATTTGCAACCACTTGATAAAGTTGCATTCAAATCTATGAAAAACATGTACAACAGTGTTCTAATATACTGGCAGAGAAGTCATTATGACGCAGTGTTAAAGAACTCTAACCTTGTTGACTTTGTTTCGGAAGCTTGGTCTGCAATGACACCTAAAAATATGCTTAAATATTTTGAATGTACTAGACTTTTTAGCAGCAACCTTGCGTTTTCCGTTAATCTACTTAGACATGATGATCGCTTTACAGCAACAAAATTGTTAAGAGAAATTTAAAATAAGCGATGTCTTGAGGCCTGTGAATTAACAGAAATTAGTAATTCTGCACTTTTAACTAATTAACCACCTACTACTGACCTGCAGTCAAATTAACCAAATAATGAACCACCTTTTCAAGAGAGTAGATCCATACTATTTTCACCCCGAGAAGTTTTGATCTGCACGTGCCTCTAGCTTCGTTTAAAGAAATTTTTGCTTTTTTAAAATATCTGGTCTTAAGAACACTTCATTTAGAAGATATACTTCAACTAGCGTCATGTTAACCACGCCAGATTATTTAGAACAAACTAAAGAAAAGAAGAAAAAAAAACTTCAGCAGAAAAATAAAAACATTGAGAGAGATAAACAAATTTTTAAGAGGAAAAGCTTTGATTTAGAGTCAGATGATAACGAAATAGATAAGCGAAAATTATGCCAAGATCGTCAAACGATGATAACTTAATTGATCTAGAGATGAATTCAATATATTTACAATAGAACTGATGGATACTAATACCATAGAAAAGGAGATTTTGTCTCTGATTATGTTTGCTGGCAAAAAATCAGTAAAATATTTTCTCGGGTAGGTGCAAGAATTAAATTTTTGCGTAAAAAGAAAGGAGACATATTGTTATGGCCTAATATTGAGGATACCTCGGCTGTAAAATAACAGGATATTGTCAAGAAATGGCCGCCTCTTTTAGATAAAGGCGCGACAGATTTAAATTTACGGTTTCCTTTGCATTTTATAATATTGGTTAATGTTAATTTTGTTTAATGTTTCATATAATATGTTATAACTAAATTTGTTAAATAAATGCTCTTTGATTTTTCTAAACAACGGTTTAGCTTAACTTGTGTCATGTGACTTTGACGGTCTACACAATTAATAATGCTAGACTCAATTTTCTTTCTGAATTTGTCTATGTTCTTTGCCGCAATGGCCCCTTATGAATGTTTATGCTAATTATGCTATTAGTATACAAATGTCAGACATGTGCTACTCTTGCCCCAAATCGTACGATAAATACACATCATACCGATTTAAAAAAAAAAAAAAAATATATATAATATATATATATATATATATATATATATATATATATATATATATATATATATATATATATATATATATATATATATATATATATATATATATATATATATATATATATATATATATATATATATATATATATATATATATATATATATATATATATATATATATATATATATATATATATATATATATATATATATATATATATATATATATATATATATATTGTACAGTTTTTCAGAGCTAAAAATACCGTGGCGTTGCGAAAGACCTTTAGCTAAGGTACAATAACGCGAAAAAAATAATTTATTTAACATATACGTAAAAGCGCAAGTCCCCCTTGTTTAATAAGTTTATATTCAAGCGTCACAATTATCCCAAGTCATCCTATATTTATACAGTATATGTATTGAAGTATTAAACATTGTACATTGAAGGAAGACTAAAAATTGGCATCGTATCGCGTGTAATGCGCACTGTTCACCGCAGAACAGCTAGATGGAAAATGAATTCTCTGCTCTGTCAATGCTAACGCTGACAAACGGCGGCTTGTCTGCCTCAGGTTTACATTGTAACTTCGCAATTTAACAGACCCAGTCTAATAATTCAATACACATACTGTGTATAATTTCATACTTACACACCTAAACAAGAAATACCACATGCCTTTGTTCTGTGCGGTCTCTACTAAAATGAAATCAAAATCGAAGTTGTCAAATCAGAATTAAAGGACATACACAAAATCTTTTTAAAAATGTGTACACGATGAGCGGCACGCATTACCCGCTCTATTTGGTCATTACTGGATCAGACATAACACTCAAAGAATTGAACCAGAAGGCCAAATATACTGAACAGACTGCGATAAGCCGGGAACGCCATTTTAACAATAAGATAGGAATTCAATGTCACCCATGCTATATCTAAGGAAGATATAACACATTGAGAATAGATATGAACAATAACATAGATGGGTCGCCCCCTCACCCAAGCGCGAAATATGTGGCAGCACCTTAGCCTGCCATCAATGCATGGTAAGCCTGGAAAGCGGATATGATGATAGCGGGAGATAGTCAGGACCAAAATCCAGGAACAGAATGGATTGAGAATTACGGCACTATTGCCTAATCCAAGAATAAATAATCAAGCAAATCGTAAAACTCAAGGGTCAACCTCGACCTCTTTTCAAAAAAATTTAAATGATGATCACTTCCCATCATTACCATAAAGAACATCCGGTGGTCATAACATCTCTTCATCGAACGTTGGTCACTTGTCCGCCTTACAAGAAGAATTTACCAAGTTATCTTCATTAATGGATTTTTCAAAAATGCTGCAGAGGATAAACATTATGTACAGTAAATTAGTTAGTTGCATTTCAGAGATTGAAAATTCGAAGTGTTCTACATCTTTACTGTAGACATCTCGAATATTATCTACTAAATTTTTAGTAGTTTTGTAATATATTATGGCCACTTGTATCATTGTATTTAATTTCGTACCATTACAGGAGTGAGTATATGTTATATTCATCTTGGGTTTAGTTACCAAATAAAAGAACTCTTTCTATTATGAAAGACTAATTATAACTCTATATTCAAAATGTTACAATCCCCAATTTTGCTAGTTCAACCCATGTCCTAAGTTTCGACATATAAAGTGGTTACTATACTAATCAGCATTTCTAAATACCATTACACTACTTATTGTTAAGGTACTCTTATACTACAGTTTCATGGAACGTCAATGGTATTGGTAACAATATTCCGTTCTTAATCAACTTTCTGAGAAGGCAAAAAATTGATATTATGCTTCTAAATAAAACCAAATTGACTCGACGTGATAAACTTCACGTTCGTGAGTATACCATTATATGATCACAACAGAGGTGACGGAGTGGCTATACTCATCAAATCCAACAGTGCACATACCCACCGGTCAATATGGAATACAAGTATCGAGAACGTGTAACGTTCGAGGGCAGCATGTACATCACCGCCGCCGAGTATAATAAATCTTTGAATGGCTTCAAATCTGGCTGTCTTGAAAATTTAGTGAATACCAGTCGGCGCAGCCTGGCAATCAGTGACTTGAACGCCAGACATCAAGTGTGAAACTATCATGGCAACAAACTATTTAACTACGTCAACAACAACAATATGTCCCTGGAGTATCCAAACACTCCCAACGAATTTTCCAGATAACGGTACTACCCCTTCTACCCTCGACATTATTATTAACAAAGGCGTAATAAACTCCTCGCCGGTAGCACTGGAGGAACTCACGTCCGACTACAATCTAATTCTCCTGAATCTTTGTGGGATGACGAGGGAAGCTGCCACGATTAAAGTAATTTCTTATAAAAAATACAAATTGGTATAATTTTAGGCCATTCATAGATAATCGGCTTGAAATCAATAGCAATATGTGTCGGTGACCTAGAAAGTGCATTGAAGGTTTTCACTAGCGTACTCCGAGAGGCTAAACGGGAGATTGCTGAGACCATCATCACTGATCCATACCATGACCAATTTGCCGATGCGTCAAACAGACTATACACGACAAAAATAAGTTAAAACGGCGATGGCAGCACTACCGAGATGTAGGTGCTAAGGCAGAAATGCACAGGCTGCAAACATAAATTCATAACTCTATCAGCACAGAAAAGAATTGGAATGGAGTGAAAAATTAGAATCGTTAAATCCACAATATGGCTCGCTGTGGAAACTGAGGAAGCGTCTTAAAAATACACAAATCGTCATTCCCGCCCTGTTGGAAAACACTAATGGCGATCATACCACTTATATGAAAGACGGGCAAAAAGCCAACCATTTAGCTGACCACTTTGAAAATATTCGTAATCAAAACTATACAAATGATTTAGAACATGACTGCATTGAAAATATTGTTACTCAAAATTACGGTCATGGCGTCCAAATTCCACCGACACGACTGTAATTCTTGCAAGTAATGATCAACCCCACCGAACTTCGTAAGCTTATTAAGACTCTTGCTAATAATAAGGCACCGGGACAAGACGATATCGATCACCAGCTATTCAAAAATTTGCCGAGAGAAGGTATTATACAACTTATGCATATCACCAATGGTATTCTGCGCTTGCAACACAGGCCCACGAAGTGGAAAATGCAGTGGTGGTCCCCATATTGAAACCTAATAAACAGGCGAAGTTGGCCAATAGTTATCGGCCCATAACTCTTCTTTCTTCTCTGTCCAGGCTTGTAGAAAATATTGTTCTAGCGTAGGTTTAACGCCTAACAGGACGAAAATCTGCAAGTGAATGCCAATTACCAATTCGGATTTAAAAAGGGACATAACACCACGAAGCAGGTCGTTAGGATTGTCAATGATATCAAGGTACAATACAATTTCGGTAAGAATACCGTCATGATACTCTTAGTATAGAGAAAGCCTTCGATACCGTCTGGCTGTCCGGGATCATTTATAAATAGTACCGGTATGACTTTCCCGAATTTCTAATTAAACTTATTTACTCTTATCTGCACGGCAGAACCCTGTGAGTGAGTAAACAACACACTATCAACATCAAGGAGCCGACGTTCCGCATGGGTTGGGAGTTGCGAAATAATTATACAACCAATACGTTTTCGACTTTTCGGAGTTCCCTAACATCAAGCAAGCTATGTAAACCGACGATACGCCTTATACTGTCACAACCACCATGCTCAGGTAGGTATTGAAGGCGCATATGTACGAGTTTCGGATTACTATAGCTGCTGGAATGTGAAGGTGAACGTCGAGAAATGAGAAACGGTATTATTTACAAAAAACTTTCACAAAAAAATAAAATCATTACGCAAATTTCGATCAGAGGGACACAAATTCAGACGAAACAAGACGTTAGATATTTATGGGTTATTTTGGATAAAGGACTAACATTTTGGACGCACAATAACGAGACCATACCCCCTTATGGCAAAGAATAGCAGGCTAAATAAGTCAAATAAAAAAATTAATATACTATAGTAAGACCTGCCCTAACGTATGCGGCACCGGTTTAGTGTTCTGCGCTTGACGACGTTACACAAATTTCAAGTTAATGGCAAATAAATTCCTATGCCTCCTTAGTAACTCAACAAGATACACCCCATTAGGGACTTACGCCAACTTAGTAACGACATCTAACCTATACTGGATTACGTCAAAAAACGTGTCTCAAACATTTTATCAATTTAAATTAAGGATAATCCACTAACAGCTAACATTACTCAAATTAGAGAGCATACCGCTCCTTTTCGAATTAAATACAAATCAGGCGTTACCGATTTTTCGGCACCACTTTTAGGCCACTATAAGTAGCAAAATTCGTTTCTTCGTTTCGTTTCGTCAGTTTTGTTTGTTTTTCAAAATTATTTTCCAAATTGTACATTTTGCAAAAACCCATTATTAAATTCAAACCATTTTGGAACAAATAAACATTTTTTAAAAATTAAGCGGTGCTGACATTCCCTCTCAATTTCAGAATTATTTTAGGTAAATTTTCCCAATTTAATGAATTTTTTGTTATTTGAACTTTAAGACTGTTTTTCTCGATTTTTTTCAAATAATAACATATTGAAAATTTTATGCGGTCGGAACCAGAATAAAAACTTATCAAAATCAATAATAAAAAATATAGGTTGTCATTTAAAATAAAGTCCATGACGTCATAACTTAAAAAATAAATGACATAAGAAACTGAAAATAGACTGAAAATATTTGCTGAAGTTAATATCGCTATACCCCTTCGAGATTTTTTCCAAAAAAATTAATATCAACAAAATTACTGAATTTATGCGTTACTTAATTTCCATACTGTATACATAGACCTTTATCAATTTTATTTACAAGTATACACTTTTTAGTGATAGGAATTGTTATTTTTAGTTTTAAATTAGTCATTAAGTCCAATCTGGCTCCACTGCGCCCGATATATCAACTACCCCGATGTTATCATGCACGAAGTAAAATTTTGCCCCTCGTGAAAGCATATTTTGTTAAAATGTAATTTCAGTTTAATGTTTACATTATATAAAAATAAACTGATATCGTTGAAAATTAAGGTCAATGATAATCTTCAAGCAGATAAATAACTATATTGACAAAAATACATTTAAATAGTGAGACAGTTGTAAAGACAACGATCAATTACTTACTCATAAGTCAATAAATAATATTGCAAATAAAAATATTTCAAAACATTCTAAAAATAATTTATTGGTGTGTACCTCGAGAGAGTTTTTAAATATAATTTATAGTTTCTTTTCTGGTGAATTCGACGAATCAGGTCGTCTCCTCATCTAAAACAACTTGTGACAGAAATACAAGGGGTGATTTTCCTTAACCGTCAGAAGTATATTTAGTATTCTCTTCCATTTGTAGATGGCCGCTTTTGGGTTTGTTACTTTTTTTTCAATTTTTCCAACTGTACACTGGTTAACGTGTTGGTGTCCAGGGGGTAATTAGTCTTAACCAAATCGCATAACTCCTGTTGTGCTCGAGACCTAGCTCAAAAAATCAAAATCTTGATTTTTTCAGTTTCTGTTCACTGCATTTTGTTCTAAAAAGCGCCTAACACTCGTAAATCAAACAGTAAATAAAAAAGCGTAAAATCTGATATTAAAATTTCCATTTCTTAAAAACTAATTGACCAAAAATAGTTTTAAATAATAATAATTCTAAGTAAATTCTAATATTGAAAATTCCATTCCTTAAAAACTAATTGAACAGAAATAGTTTAATTAGTAATAACAGAGTGTTTTTTGTTTAAATAATTTTTCAAAACTAATTAATTAATTTTGATATATCCTTACAAACAACATTCCCTTGTAATTTTCATTTATTAGGTGCATAACTATTTCCGTGTTCCACATTTTTATTATTTTCTGTATGATTCCTTATACATAATAACTGAAAATAGTTACTCTCAAAAAATTTCGATTAAAGTAGAAATAATGATACTTATTGCTGTTTTTATGAAATATACATTTTGCACTTAAATTTTAGATATTTTGGGTATTCATTTGACACAATAACTCAAATTCGCGATTTTTTAATTTATGGTAGTATTGCATTGGGAGTCTGATATGTTTTATAGATGTATAGATATAGTATTTTAAAAATTATTAATAATACTGTCGAGTCGAGGAGAGAAAGTCTGCGCGGCAAGAGAGCATTGCCGATAAGTCGCCAGCTTTCTGTGCAACCATATATTAGAAATATTAGTGTATTCCAATGAATAGGTGTATATGCAAACGATCACAAAAATTTGTTATTTATTTCATTTTCGCTTCATTGTGAATGGAAAGCAGAAGGGACATTCTTTCCGCGGTCTTTCCCTGGTCAGACAGTAATAATCGAGGTATTATTAAATAATTTACAATTTTTGTTTTACCCAAAAGTGGACAGTCCTCCCGTGGCCTAGCGCCATCAAATTACCTACACCCCACATCACGCAAGGTTAGTACCTGTAGATCACAAATCATGTGCCCTAAGCAGACGAAGTGAACCTAGAATTCTGCATTTAGCCTGCCAGCCAAATGGCTGATTTTTTGATATTCTTCTATTCCGAGAGCAGTGTAGACTTTATCTGTACGGGTACACCGATTATTAGGATAACCATCTTATTCGAATAGCTTGGGTAAAGGACTTGAAGCTCATACCATCGCAATATTTGGTTCGCTTTTCCTCCTCCTCAAAGTGATGATTTTCTCGTTACGGGCCGAATACTCAATGACATACGTTACCTTGGTTTGGTGGTCAAGGAGGACTATGTTATTGACTGACTTATTGGCGTGATTTAGCCTGACAGTCACGAATGAGTAGCTCTGCGATTTTTCTCGTTTTTGACAACGGAATCAATATCTCAGGAGTCATAAAGTAGCACTGGTCTACCTCGAACGGGTGCCTTTGGCTGTACTACAGAATTCGTAACGCCGCGTTCTATTGGTGGAAAACATTTTTCCTGTTCAGCAACTCTAAATTGCGCTTTCGAACGATTTGGCTGATTCTCAATAACTGACTCTACACTAGCACCTCGCCGGCCTCCTAGCCCAGTGTCGAATGTGGGAACGAGTTCATCTGTAGCTTTTTTTATTGCCTTGAACAACCCTGCACTCACACTTGCAGTTTTATGATGTTTTACTAACTGAAAAAGGGATCTGTGCTCCTGAGAATGTTATATGCCATACTCAGTACTACTTTGTCATGCATATACTCCACGCTCAAGAGTCCCCGTCGCCCCCGTTGACGTGGGAAGTACACACGGGGAACTGACGATCTAGGATGAATATACTTCTTTGAATATTCAGCATCTCTGTCTAATTGATGCAACTCGTCTACCGTCCACTTTACTACTCTAAAGGAGTAGAGCAGAACCGGAACGGCAAGCATGACATTGTTCTTCCTCTAAAATTTTGAAGACCAAATTTTTCGCAGTCGGTATCTGTACTTGCCGCAGACAGAATCCTTTATTTGTTTAACATCCTGGATGTGCCTTTATTGCACTCTCTGATAAGTATGTGTCTTTCCGGCATCCAAATGTTAGAAACATTTTTTTTTTAAGAATCAAGTGGAAAATATAACGATTCCAAATATTATAATATAGATATTTTACAAGTTGCACCTTTTTTGAAATTTGCACAGTGAAAAATGAATCTAAAATAAAATTTCAAAACGGAGTAACTTTATAGAAAATCAATATTTTTTGATGAAATTTGAAATCTGTCGTTATATTTTCCACCTGATTCTGGAAAAAAATGTTTTGCAAATATTTTACAAGTCGTTTAAAAAATAACCTTGGAGGCTCACAATTCTTCCAACTTTTTATCCCAAATTGCAAACGCAATTTTTTTTTCTGCAAAACTTCATTTAGTCTTGATAGTTACGTCTTAAAGTATCGCTTAGGTCCCATGCTCCAATAGTAAGATATGGCGTAGTCTAAATTTCACCAGCCGCCAATGATATATATATATATATATATATATATATATATATATATATATATATATATATATATATATATATATATATATATATATATATATATATATATGTATATATATATATATATATATATATATATATATATATATATATATATATATATATATATATGTATATATATATATATATTATATATATATATATATACATATATATATATAT
This sequence comes from Rhamnusium bicolor, assembly GCA_029963845.1. Classification (NCBI taxonomy): domain Eukaryota; kingdom Metazoa; phylum Arthropoda; class Insecta; order Coleoptera; family Cerambycidae; genus Rhamnusium; species Rhamnusium bicolor. The sequence goes on along the minus strand of JANEYF010004297.1, from coordinate 170,756 downwards.
ATAGATTATTTTGATAGTATTAAATTAAATGAGGTCATTGTTCTGTTCTGTAAATTATAGTGAAATTGAGAGTTTCATTGTGTGTTTTTAAAGTTTAATTTCGGTTTGATCTATTAAATAATGACTTTTAGTATTGTGGACCTATTGGTAAAACTTAGACTTCAGTTATTTTAGTGCATTATTATAAACATTTTCTTAAGTCAATACGGATCGAATTTGTCTAAATCTAGAAAAAAATAAAGTGTTTAGTTTTTGTTTCTACTAGATAAAATAGTTGTGTTTTTCAAACATTGAAAGTAAAGGAGACCATCCACCATAAGATATCTAATTTAATTTGATCTAAAATGGAAGACGAGGACGAAAATTGTGGAACCTGTAAGAGTGTTATAAGTCAAACTGAAAATTATGTCAAATGTTACGGAAAATGCAAGAAAATTTTCCACAATAAATGTGCAGAAATCAGTAATAAAGATTTTCAATTGATTCAAAAATGCAAGGGAGCTAGATGGTTTTGTGATAATTGTTTATTATTTCTGGAATTTGCATTAAATATCCAAAATCAAATGAAGCAATTAAAAGATCAGGTCACAAAAGAGTTGACAATATTTAAAGAAATATTAAATAAAAATTCTAGTAATACTAAGATTGAATTGCCGACTGAACAGAAGAGTTATGCTAAGGCAACAGCAGGTGAGGTAGTAATTATAAAGCCAAAAACGAAACAAGAGGCGAAGAAAACTATGGAGGTTATACAGAAGAATTTAAGACCAGCAGCTCTTGAAGTGGGTATCACAGAAATGAGAAACATTAAAGAAGGAGGTGTAATAATTAAATGCAAAAACAAGGAATAACAAGAAAAAATTAAAAAGGCAGCGGAAAAGAAGCTTACAAAAAATTATCAAATAAAAGCACCAGAACTAAAGAATCCAAGCATCAAAATAGTAGATATACAGGAGAAGTTAGAAAATGAAGAATTACTTAATTGCATCATAAAACAGAATATATTTCTGCAAGAGTTGGGCAACATAAATTTCGAAGTAAGTTTTTAAAAAATGAAGAAAAATTATATGGCAATAGTAGAGTGTGATCCAATAGTAGCCAAAAAAATATTATCCGAAGGATGTGTATGTATAAATTGGTCAAGATGTAGAGTATTCGAATGTGTCAGTGTTTTCCGATGCTTTAAATGTGCTGGATATGATCATCATGCAGAAAATTGCAGTAGTGAAGCAAAATGTTTACGTTGTGCTGAAAGTGGTCATGATGCTGAGTCGTGCAAAAATGAAATTTTTAAATGTATAAATTGTATAGATTCCAACAACAAATTTAATTTAGATTTAAATATATTTCATAACGTTTATGAAAAAAATTGTCCAGTATATTTAAAAAAAGTGCAGATACAAAGACAATAAATTAAACAAACGCAAGCGGACTAGCAATTACCAATAATTAAAAGTAGCACCGAGTTTAAAATTATACATTTAAATGTTCAATGTATTAGAAATAAGATAGAACAACTAGAGATTTGTTTACAAGAGCATAGCATAGATATTGTTTGTATCACTGAACACTGGTTAAATTTGTCAGAAATTCATTGTGTAAAATTAAATGGATATGTTCTATCCACAATATTTTGTAGAGAACAGTTTAAAAATGGAGGTGCAGCTATTTTTGTAAATGCAAGTCTAGCCTTAAATGTAAAAGAAATAAATTTTGTTAAATCTTTTTGTAAAGAAAAAATGTTAGAAATTGTTGGCATTGAAATCAAATTAAATAATGAAACCTTAAACATATTAACTTTATATAGATCACCAGGTGAAAATGACTTTGATACTTTTGTGCACGATTTAGACTGCATTTTAAACCGCATTTGTTTGAAAAGTGATATAAAAGTAATTCTCTGTGGTGATTTAAACATAGATTATGCAGTTGACTCGGTACATAAATCTGATCTTGTTAATGTTATGTCGTCATATAATATCTCTAATTTAGTAAATGAACCCACAAGAATAACTGTAAACTCTGCTAAAACTCTTGATTATATGTGTGTAAATTTCGGCAAGAATGTTCTTTTGTTCTGTTTTGCATGATAGTATTGCAGATCATTCTGCGCAACTTTTAATAATTAAAGATTGTTTACAACAATTACCCATGTATGTAACTAAAAGATTATTTAATAAAAGTAACCATCAAACGTTCTTATCTCATATTAGCAAAGAAGATTGGCATGACACATATATGTGTATCAATGTAACCAAGGCATATGAAGCGTTTTCAAGTACCTTGTCATATTACATCAACGTAAGTTTCCCATATAAAAAAGCAAAAGTAGATATAAAAAATAAACCGAAACCTTGGTTTACTCAAGGCATTAAAAATTCTTCCAAACGTTTAAAGATTTTAAACAATAAAATGTTGCAGACTAAATTAGATTCTGATAAACAAGAATTTAAAAGATACAAAAAAGTTTATAGGCAGGTACTTGAAAAAGCTAAAATGTTGTATAACGACAGATTTTATAATATTTCTAATAATAAATCTCGAGCAGCTTGGGCGATCATCAATAATAACATTAGTAAACAAAGGGATAATACGTATTCTGTCAGTGAAATAGTTAGAAATAATCAAAGTGAATCGGATCCTATAAAAATAGCAAATATGTTTAATGACCATTTTATAAACATTCCTAAACAATTAGTTGATATCAATGATGTTTATTTTAAACCGTCAATAAAAACTTATTATCCAACATTGTATCTAGAAGAAGTAACTGAAACTGAAATTTTCAATATCATTAGCATATTGAAGGAATCAAATTCCACTGGCTTTGATAATATTTCATCAAAATTATTAAAAAATTATATTTATTTTTTTATAAACCAATAACCTACTTGATAAATTTGTCAATCAATGAAGGTGTTTTTCCTGATATTTTAAAAATTGCCAAAATAATTCCTCTACACAAAAAAGGAGCCAGAAATGATATAGACAACTATAGACCTATAGCCTTGTTGTCCATTCTATCCAAAATCTTGGAAAAAGTAATATTTAATAGAATTGTGACTTTTCTTTCAAAGTTTCAAATACTTTCTTCTTGTCAATTTGGATTTCAAAAGGAAAATCAACAAAATCTGCAATTAATAATTTTTTAATGCGACTTCATGAAAATTTAAATGCTAAAAACAAATGTGTTGGTGTGTTCTTAGACTTAAGTAAGGCTTTTGATCTTGTTAACCATGAGTTATTACTTGATAAATTATATAGTATGGTTTAAGAGGTAAAATTTATGATTGGATACATTCGTATCTTTCACAAAGAACTCAAATTGTAGAGATCAATGGTTATAGGTCTGATAATAAAAATAATGAATGTGGAGTTCCTCAGTGGTCTGTCCTTGGACCTTTACTGTTCATCATTTTTATAAATGATTTATCTTCTACTGTCAATCAAACTAATTTAACATTATTTGCTGATGATACCTCTATTATTTGTTCAAATTTCTCCTTAAACAAAGTTATCTCACAAAGTCAGAATACAGTAGATACATTTGTTGAATGGTTCAGCCAAAATAAGTTGTTTCTGAATATTTCTAAGACAGAATTTATGTTATTTAAACCAAGAACTTCTCCAGTAACTGAGAGCTATTTAATAAAAATCAATGGATTGTCCATAAAACAGGTAGATTCTGTAAAATTTTTAGGTGTGTATGTTGATCAGTTCTTAAGTTGGGAAAATCATATAAGGAATTTATGTTTAAAATTATCGTCAGTGTGTTATGTGCTTTATAGACTTCATTCTTTAACAAACGTAAAAATATTATTATCTTATTATTATGCTCATATTTACTCCAGAGTAAATTACAGTATTTTATTTTGGGGATCATCAAGCTCTATGATAAAAGTTTTTAGAATGCAAAAACGTGCTGTGAGAAATATAGCCGGGGTAAACAAATTTCATTCTTGTAGAAATTTATTTAGAAAATTTAAATTGCTTACGGTGCCTTGTATATATATTTTCGAGATTCTGATATTTGTTAAACATAATTATTCGTCATTTTTAACTAATGACTTCAACCATAACTATGATACAAGACATTCAAAAGCGTTACTCATTCCACAACATAGCTTATCTGTATATGAAACTAGTCCTAGATATGTAGGCATTAAACTTTATAATAAGCTTCCTTACCATATTAAAATCATAAGTAATATAAGACAATTCAAAAAATGTTTATTTACTTTCTTAGTAAATCATTCTTTCTATGATGTTAATGAATATATTAATTGTTAAACTTTATACAGCACCTCATGAAATTTTCAAATTTTCTTTGTGTACTTGACTAGTCCTACACCATATGTACATTATTTGTATTGGTATTTCTTTTTTTAAGGGACAATAAAAATTATTATTATTATTATTATTATTATATATATATATATAACAAGAAGAAAAGGATAATGGGTATTGCCCGCAAAAAGGATGAATCCGTCGATACGTGTTTCTGAGTCACCACTCGTAATCATGACGGCTATATGCACATTTTTAAATAAAGAGTAACTTTTTTTCGTAATTCACTTCACTAAATGTAGAAAATTTTACTTCATCCTTGGACACTCTGTGTATAATCTTAAATCTAACTAGTTATTTAAGGATTTTAAGAGAAGCAGAATTTATATATAGATTGACTTTTTTCATAAATGATTAAATTAAATAAGTTTTCCTCTTGGCAATTCCATCCGTGGAAACACTATATATATATACATATATATATATATATATATATATATATATATATATATATATATATATATATATATATATATATATATATATATATATATATATAATTATTATCCTTTTCTTCCTGTTACATCTCATCTCGCAGTGACCTTCTATTCTTTGTTACTCTAAACCCTGGGTAGGGAATACCACGCAGGTAGCTATAGTTGCCTCCGTGGTCATATTGTCTGATGCCCTGTAAGCACGGGGTCTTTCAATTGCAGCCACAAATGTGCGACTGGTTTCCGGTCAGTGGTTTCCTTTGTGTTGTTGAACCTAAGTTGTACCTATCCTTACAACTTATAGCCGTCATGATTACGAGTAGTGACTCAGAAACACGTGTCGACGGATTCTCCTTTTTTGCAGGCAATACCCATTATCCTTGTCTTCCTGTTACATCTCATCCCGCAGTGACCTTCTATTCTTTGTTATATATATATATATATATATATATATATATATATATATATATATATATATATATATATATATATATATATATATATATATATATATATATATATATATATATATATATATATATATATATATATATATATATATATATATATATGTATACCGGGTGACCACGAAATGACGCTCGCCCCTATATCTTCTTGGTCTTTCAAGATATGAATCTCAAATTTGGGCATGTCAAATAACGGCTAAATATCGATTAATTAGACCGATTTATCATTTTCTGTTGCTTCCGGTTTCACCGGAAATGATGCCAACTTTGAATTTTTAAATGGAACACTCTGTATATTTTTACATTTTTGGATTCTGGAGGTCATTTTGCATATAACTGTGGCATATTGAGATAAAAATATTAATGACTGACATTTTTATGAGCAAATTTAATTTCTCATCTAGGCGGCCGTGACCCCAAAAAATGTTTTGTTTTGCTTCAATAAATAATCAAAAAATTACAATTATGACATTATGTCATATGACATTTGTGTTATAGGCTCCTAAACATTTCGGAAATCGTTTTTCCAGAATAACTCATTTCTTCTAAATGGCACCATGGTGGCTCGTTACGTTATTTCAATAAAGCATTTTATTACCGATAACTTGGTACCTAACACTCCATTATTTATTCATAAAAATAATACATGTGATAAATGATAACAAATGAACGAATTAAGAAACAAACGAATTAAAACTAAGTAATTATTTTATGACATTATCTAAAAAAAATTATAACAATTGTTCAAAATGTTGACCACGACATCTACAGAATGTCTTGTCAATGTCAATGTTTCTCTCACCACATTGGTGAGATGTTCCTCTGTTATAGAATTTATTGCCCTCCTAACTCGATCTTTCAAATCTTCTAATGTAGTTAGTACTGTTGAATATACACGTTCTTTAATGTGGCCGCAAAAATAAAAATCTAACGGCGTTAGATCAGGTGATCGCGCTGGGTACCTGACTAGTCCATTAGATCCTATCCAATGATCGCCGAAACGACCATTTAAATATTTTGCAACTACTCTGGCGATATGGGCGGGGCGCCATCCTGCTGGAAAGACCCCAACGGGTACTGATTTAAGTGTAAATGTTCCAAAAACTCTTCAATTTCGTTTCTCAGAAAACTTAAATATCTTTCTCCTGTCAGTGGACCATCAAAAAAATATGAGACCTATGATCCTGTTACCCCATAATGCCTGCCCAAACGTTAAAACCAAACCGTTGTTGAAAATTACCTTGCCTCAAAAGTCTTGGATTTTGTTGCGCCCAGTACCTCAAGTTGTTTCTATTGAACATATCATTGTTTGTAAAACGGGATTCGTCAGAAAATAATATATTATAATGAAAGTTTGGATATCTAATTTCATTGTCTAAAAGCCATTTGCAATACGGAAACCTCCGCATGAAATCGTTTTCATATAATGCTTGGTGAAGCTGGTATTTTTAACTCTTAAATTTGTATTTTTTTAAGATTTTTTCTTACAGTTTCTCTTCCTATGTCTAACTTACTTGCAATTTCTCGTATTGGGACACTAGCATTGATTTCCGCTGACGCTAATACATTAATTTCGGTGTCTTCATTGATAATTGGTCTTTGGTGGTCTTGAGCTACTCTCTCCTGTCTCAGCTCCCATTCTACTCTAAGAAAATAATGTCTGTCAGGATGATTTCTTAGTGGATACAACTCTGCATATATGTAAATCGCGGGCTGCCCGGCTATTTCTGCCACATTCCCCTGTCATCAGCATATCCACTTTGTCACTTTTTGAATAAATCATGATTTTTTAATACACACCACAATAATATCGAATTCTCATAGAACTAAATATCATTTGAGCTGTCAGATTAATTCATTTGTTTCTTTTGTTACATTTCAAAGGCACCTACTTGATAGAGATCCAGTGTTAAATATTATGAGTTTATTTTCATTTATACCTTGTTGGATACCATTATTATGTATTTTTATGTATTATAATATGAATAAATAGTGGAGTGTTTGGTACCAAGTTATCGGTAATAAAATGCTTTATTAAAATAACGTAATGAGTCACCATGGTGCCATTTAAAAGAAATGAGTTATTCTGGAAAAACGATTTCCGAAATGTTTAGGAGCCTATAACACAAATGTCATATGATATAATGTCATAATTGTAATTTTTTGATTATTTATTGAAGCAAAACAAAACATTTTTGGGGTCACGGCCGCCTAGATGAGAAATTAAATTTGCTCATAAAAATGTCAGTCATTAATATTTTTATCTCAATATGCTACAGTTATATGCAAAATGACCTCCTGAATCCAAAAATGTAAAAAGATACAGAGTGTTCCATTTAAAAATCCAAAGTTGGCATCATTTCGGTGAAACCGAAGCAACAGAAAATGATAAATCGGTCGAATTAATCCATATTTAGCCGTTATTTGACATGCCCAAATTTGAGATTCATATCTTGAAAGACCAAGAAGATATAGGGGCGAGCGTCATTTCGTGGTCACCCGGTATATATATATATATATATATATATATATATATATATATATATATATATATATATATATATAAATATATATATATATATATATATTATTAAATATGATTTGAAGGAAACAACTACTCAGCGGGCAAATACCCCGACCTGCATTGAATTACACCTTCAAATCATGATAGATCGATAGCCAATATCATTTGTCAATTCCTAACCAGACATAGATCGATTTCGAACTTATTTGTTCTCTTCAGTATGCCATAGGTTATGGAACAGACAAATGATAGTGGCCAACCTGCTAGTTATATACTACGCCACAGAGACATCTAGGATGTCGGTCGGATAGTAGCATTCAGACCATATGAGAAGTTTCATACCTCTCACCACTATTCACTTCATATATATATATATATATATATATATATATATATATATATATATATATATATATATATATATATATATATATATATATATATATATATATATATACTTATTTAATTTAATCATTTATGAAAAAGTCAATCTATATATAAATTCTGTTTCTCTTAAAATCCTTAAATAACTAGTTAGATTTAAGATTATACACAGGGTGTCTAAGGATGAAGTAAAATTTTCGACATTTAATGAAGTGAATTACGAAAAAAGTTACTCTTTATTTAAAAATGTGCATATCTTAAAGACGCCAAATATTTCTAAAAATATTTAATAAATTACAGGTTGTGCACGGTAGAAGCTTCGATTTTTTTTTGATTTGTCAATCCTAGTTCTTTGTAAAATAGGGGGCTTCTCTCAAAAGTCTATAAATATCTATTCAAATATTTTAATTTGTGTATCCCAGGGTCATCAATAAGAGCAATTTTTATAAGCATAGAAAAAATATTTAATAAAATTACTACCAAATCCATAAGTCGTATTATAATTATTCTTTTGTTTTATATTAACACAATACTCAGTTTAATGAACAAAGAGTTAAGCCACTTCCACAAATATGCGCCTTATTTGAATAGAATTTTTCTGTTGGTCGTATTTCTAAAACTCATAACACAAGCAACCAATTGATTTAACTGCCTCAAGATCTTAGATTCGGCGTCGGTCATTGCGTTTTGGTGCTTTGTAGAGATTACAGTTGTTATTCGTTGTTTTGAGTTGCTGTTATTCCCGTTCGTATAAAAAAATATATTTTTAATACTGGTGTACATTTGTGTATATTAAGGTACAGAATAAAAGCGATTAATATTGACTAAATGTTATAAATCGTTGACAGAGATACGCAAAGCCATATAAGTGCATTTTTTTCACAAAGTGAGATTTTTGTGGCAAACTTATTTGCTATTAGTTTTCCCGGATTCTGCAAAACCATATATCTATAATCCAACGTGAAAATTTAATATACCGCCAAATCGTGAACATACAACTGTGCACTACATTTTATGTATGTGTAAAAGCAAATAACTACTCATTGGTTTTTTTGTATTCAGCTGCTATAGATGTAAATATTGTACAGAAACGGACAATTTAGGTATGGAAAATAAATATTTTTTAGTAACTTCATGCACCATGTTATAATATTATTTTAAATAGATATGACAGAACAAATTGAAAAGCCTACAGCAGCAGGTGAAAAAAATGACCTCCTGTCAGAAAATAGTATTTGTGAAATATTCCCTAGGGAGATAAATATTTTGAAAAATATTAATCTAATCCCTGAAAACTTAAAATCAGATGAGGTATTTCCAAGCGAAGGCATGGAAATCGAATTCATAGATGCCATAGAAAATATGACTAATAATACCATTGCACCTGAAGATCAAAACATACAAGTTGCGGCAACAGATGAAAAACATAATGAAGATATTGTTGCCTCATAGATAATGCAGAGGTATAAATATAGACAGTGAAGCAATGAAAAAAGACAGAGAAAATGAACATCCAGTTGTACCTCTAGATGAGCAGACCTTAGTCGGTGCTGATGTATCAAGAAAAAAATAATAAATGCGGGGTTTAGTATACAAGGGACTCAAAAAAGATCAGTACGGAAAGTTCAATATGTCCGAACAAAAGCCTCCAATTACACAAAAACCTACATGCTCTTCAAATAAGTGTAGGAATTCTAAGAACAGAAAGAAACTGCATCAAATTTGACGAGACCACACGAAAAAGCATGTTTGATTATTTCTGGTACAAATTAAATTGGGATTTTTGAAAACAGTACGTTGCGAACTTAATTGATGTGAAGCCCACCATACGACGCACTACCGGAAACCAACCTTTGAGCAGGAACGTGACGTATCAATATTATTTAAAAATTGAGAACAATTTAAAACTGCAGGTATGTAAGACAATGTTTCTTAATACATTAGGATTAAAAAAATAGTATGACTGACGAATGGTTCAAGAAGTCACTATATGGTATGCATGAGGTAGATAAAAAATATTCTAATCTTGGTGCACCTATCAGATATAAAATGAAGGATTCTATTAAAACAATGGAAATGTTTTTTAACGATTTACCAAAGATGACTTCACATTATTGTAGGACGTCCAGCAAAAAACCAATATTTGGAACCATTGTACGAAAAATGAGTGATCTATATAGAGTGTATAAATTGAATGCAGCTTCTAAGAACTCTACAATTTTATAAAATTTTAAGTTTTCTGAAGTTTTCCAAAGATTAAACCTAGCAGTACACCAGCCCAAGAAGGATCAATGCGATACCTGTATAAGCCACTCCTTAGTAAATATCTCAGAAGATGATTATCAACAACATATTGCAAATAAAAATGTTGCACGTCAGAAAAAGAAAGAAGACAAAAAGAGAGCAATAAAGTGCAATGGACTGGGTGGCAATGTTTACTGCTGATATGCAAGCAGTTATGCTAGCACCTTTTCTTAAAGCTAGTGCCATATACTATAAGACCAAGTTGTGTGTTCATAACTATACGATCTATATAACATGGTAAATAAAGATGTCGACAGTTACTTATGGAATAAGGCAGAAGGTGGTTTGGAAGTTGATATGTTTACTTTTAATTTCTAACTTGATAACATACTTAAATAATAATGGAGCAACAAAAGAAATTATAATCTATACGGATAGTTGCTGCTATCAAAATAAAAATATACTGATGGCAAACGCACTTTTTGATTTTGCCCGCTTAAATAATATTGTAATATCTCATAATTATTTAGAAAAAGAACACACACAGATGGAGGTAAACAGTTGTCACAGCTTAATTGATAGGAAGAAGAAAAATAGGGAAATATACTTACCAACTAACTACATTGTAATTTGTCGTGAGGCTATATTTTCTCAACTTTTCACGTAGATTATGTGGAATATACTATGTTCAAGAATTTTGATGATATGAAATATTACTCTACCGTACGTCCAGGAGTAAGAAGAGGTGACCCTACTGTTGCGCAAATAAAAAGTTTAAGGTACAGCCGCCAAGATATCCAATTTAGACTGACAACTCCGATGAGTACAGCAACTACAAACATGCACAAAAACTTGAAAATTATTCAGTGAAGCTTTTGTACAAAAAACCAATAAAAATTGCAGGAAGCAAGTACAAACACTTGCAAGAATTAAAATTGGTCCTTCCTGTATGATAATCTGTCCCATCAGTAAAAAATATATTATTATACATATTACTATTTGTTATTGTTTAATTTTTATTCATATTTGTATGCGTTTTAAGAAATAAACTATAATTTTCAAACTAAATTAAATTAATTAATAATAATATTGTAATCTCCACAAGTAGTGTAAGTACTGCAAGAATATATATCTGACACTATCAAATTTTGCAGAAACAGATAAGTAACATAGTTTAATTATTTGCAATAATAATATGGTTTTTTTGTAAGGTAAACAACCATAAAATATTTACATATAGCAAAAAAATATCATCTTTATATATATTTTAAGTAGTAAAATAGTTTGTTGTCTCTGTTGTAAAATAGACAGAATGTACTTATATGGTTTTGCGTATCCATCAACGAAATAATAAAGAATTTTAAATTTCGTATACTTATTCCACACTTGACGTTTTATCATTTTAATTCCACAAAAACTATATTTGAAATTACAGTTTTGAATTTCCGCTTTTATTCATTTGTAGCGTGTAAAACTGGTTGTACACTATTCTGCGCAAATACAAATTAATGAGGCGTGACTTAACTATTTATGTTCATTAACCATGGCAAAGTAGACCAGAACTTTAAGAGACACATAAAAAATCTCAAAGCTTTGCCGCGATGCTTCTGAGGATAGAGCGGGGCATGCTTTATTTTTCTACAGCATATTAAATAATAAATATAATGTATTACTTAATACATAAAACAGTATTCTCATGTAAAGTATGTTCTGGCATAATTAAAATAAGAAATTAACGGAAACACGCCTGTATCAATTATAATTTCAAATTATTTTGGCATAATTACGCAACTCCCTCCTAAAATATTTTATGGTCACTACCGACCCAGCTGTAAAAGCCTAATAACGTGAAAGCATGCAGGGACGGACGGTCATTCTTCCGCGAAACATCGAACAATTCGTGCCTTTTAGAATTTATATAGGTTATGTGCTTTATAAATACAGTGTGTTCTTCAGTGTTTAACATTTTATTTGGATTGTGAGAGCCTAGAATGGGTAATACTTTATCAGATAAGTGAAATTTTCCTTTGTGTTTAAGCTCATTTTATGTAGTTGTGTTTTTTATAAATATTCCGGCGGGTGGTGAATTATTTGTGTGTTTTCCATTTATAAGTGGCTGCGGTAAAATAATATTGTGATAATGTTCAGGCCTTGGGAAGATCCTCAACCTAGCACTATCAGAGAATTTCACGAAGATACGAGGAAATGGTAATGGCTCACAAATTACAGAGAAAATTTCCAGAGAATATTTATGCGAACATACTCAAAAAATGGTTTTAACTGTTTATAGAAATATAAAAGAAAGCGAAGGTGAAAAAGGAGAACTGTGTAAAGCTAATTTTACACAGTAGTGGTAGTATATTACCAACAATCAATTATTAGTGTTTTCTTCTACAATTCTTCAAGAATTTGTAGTTTTCAATGAATACAACTTTAACTTTAACCTCACTTTCGTAAGTACTTTTTGCTTTTTTCATAACGTAGTTTAATTAATTATAGTTTATTGTAGAGTTCCTGATGAAGAAACAATAAAAGTTTCGAAAGCTTGAACAGAAAAAAGAGTTTTTCTTTTATTACCTGTCACATGACTGTAATCCCCGTTTAAAAATTAAAAAATTTTGTTTATATATATATATATATATAAAAAAAAAAAAAATATATATATATATATATATATATATATATATATATATATATATATATATATATATATGTATATACTGTACTGTACTGTGTAAAAATACATAAAATAGCAAGTAAATGTAGATATAAATTATGTTCATATGTTTCAAAGCCGGTGAGTGTATAGTTATACGTATAACCCCAAGTGTGCCCAGTTAGAAAAAGACTACGAGGGACGGCTGCGAACTAGGATGAAATGAGATGGAATAACACACCCAACGAATATAGGGACAGACTCAGTCTTATGCTCCACCAGTCATCAACAATACACTCACACTGTTACGTCAGTCTCGCTTGTTCTATAGTCTTTATTAACAGTTGATGGCATTAGCTGTTTTACAAACTATATATAAAAATTTATGTATCGATATAACTGACTTGTTTTATTGAATCGTACTTTACCATTTACTAATTGTGAAACGATTAAGCTTTGTATTAATTGAATATGGCAAGAAGTGACAAAAAAATGTTTAATAAAAAAAGGACAGAACGTATATAAATAACAGTAGTAGAAAAAAGGGGGAAAAAGATCTTAAAAATTATTTTCAACATTATTATTTAAAGCAAAATATATCATATGTTGATTCTGTGCGTTATGTAATAATTTTTTGAATTTGTTGATTAAATTAAAATAATAAGCGTTTAAATTTAACACCAAGGAAATTATTTTTATTTTGTTTTCATTTTTGACATCTCTCACTTTTGCTTTTTATCTACTTCTTTGCTTTTTCTTCTAGATATCTACTACTTTGTCCAATATAACTTTTATCACAATCTTTACAAGGTATTTTGTAGATTACATTAGAATATAAATCTGCTGGTGTTTTTGTTTTTAAATGTATAAAAAGAATTATTTTTTATTTTGCTTTCACTTTTCAGTACAATATTGATTTTGTCAGACGTTATACGGTAATGAGTAAAAGTAATGTCATTACTAATGAAATTACTTTTCGTAAATATAACTATTTACATAAATAAATATGTTTATAATGCTTCGATTCTTGGAAGTAAATAATAATTCAGTGAGAATTAGTTTTAAATTTTGAAGTTCTTTTCTAATTTGTAAGAAAAGTTATAATCACATTTCTATTTCTGTACCTTATAAGCGTTACCGATATTTAATTTATTTGTATTTAAGTTGAAAATTACCATAAAAAAGTTTATATTTTCAAAATGCCTGTATTCTTTCCTATTACACACACCATTCCTTGTATGTCTTGTTAAGTATTTTGCCATATTTGAGGAGCAATTTCTGCCAAACACTTTTTTACGAGTAATTGCATAATTTTCCGTGCCTTAAAAAATTTGTCCCCTATATTTATCATGTATTTTAAATTATAGAAACTGTATTTTGATAAAAGTAAATATACGGTTTTTAAAAGAGTTCATTAAAATGAGTTAAACGTCATCTGTATCCTAATAAACATTCTGTCAAAATAAGCTCCTCATTTGTGTCAAGCGCTCCCGGATCCGCCCTTAACGAAATGTTGGCAAGGTAGCATTTTTCTTATCTTTGATCCTGCGATTATTTAAGAAAAAAGAAAATTGTTTCAAAGACACAGATTTCAGATAAAATGTAAACTTTAAAATTTTATAGACGTTGCAAATCATGAAAAACATGACTTACTTTAGTTCTAAATACATTTTCTGCGATTACAAGCAGACGATGGTTTGAGATTATCATGTTCTCCTTTCAGAGCCTCAAGTATTGTTGTATTTATATGTAAAAATTACGATTAGATCTAGGATAAGATTTGCCAGTAACTTAAAGCAGTATTTTCATTGGATGTGTCTAAATCTTAAGGCTCTGTTTTCATTAGGTGCCTAATTAAATGTATAAATCGCTCTTAAACTTTTTTCTATCCATAATTTAACAAAAAAACAAAAATCATTTCTCATTTTAAATCATATGCAGATATCTGATAATGATCTTTTTCTTTTTCATCAAATTTTAAACAGCTGTTAGCTGATTCTCTTGAGAATTTTGTACAAATGAAATATTTTTTACATATTACTAATTTTAGGGACATGATTTTGTAGATGTGTAGAAATAATTTATTCATGTAACCTCAAAGCAGGTCCATTTTATCTTGCTGTTAAATATCCAAAGAATTTAGAGAGAAAAGGGCACTTATTTGCAGTAAGTTGCACACTTTATTAGATGAAATTAAGGCAAAACTGTTGTCTATTTTTTTTGTTTGTAATTTGAATTTATTGTTTTTTTATTTATTGAGTTCTACGAAAGTTACGTACAAATAAAAAGAATGAAAATCAAATTTGCCTGATATTTCACCTATACAGTAAATATGTATTTTATTTACAATTAAATAATTGTTCTTGTTTTTAGTTGTGTCACTAATGGAAAAATAATGATTTAGAAATTAATGCTTACCACCCAATGAAAATACTGCCTTAAAACTTTTCTGTTCATGACAATTGACAATCAAAAACAAAAAAGAATACCTCATTTTAAATCATGGATTTACTAAACGACATCACAGGCAAAACTAACTTTTTGTATACATTTATTGTCTTTGAACTTACAGGCGTTAATTTTACGTGTAATTTCGCGTTTGTCCCGTTAAAGGAATGCACCTAGCTGCGGACATGCGCAGCATGAGTTGATTGAAATACATTATAACACATTCAGAACTCTGTCATTTGTTATTTAAATTATTATATTTTTTATGTCAAAGCATATCTCTGCATAGATATCGTTTCTATATATATGGAGACACACACAACCATAAAATATGCATAAAAGACAATTGTATCTTACACACATACATATGTGCAGCAAGGTGCATTTCTGTTGTGAGATAAACGTATAATTTTGACTATTAAATTCATATAAATTCAAATTAGGTAATTATTTTCGTTTTTGGTTTATAATAAACAGGAAAAGTTTAAGAGCGATTTGAAAATTTGTGTTGACCAGCTGATGAAAACGCCGCTTTAAAATCTACCTTCTTACATTTATTTACATATCTGAGAGCCAGAGTGATTATACAATCAACTTTTTGGAAATACTTGAAACATTTTTCATTTAAATTTAGTTCTATGGAATTTTTTTTAATTATTTTAAATTTATGCAACAGTAGTGTTTCATTAAAAGTATATACCACAAATTACTTATTACTTGTGAAAATTGAATCTAATGACAAAAAATAATATGTCCGCCTCAAATCCAAAACGATTCGATATATCCTCATGTCATGTGTGTATAAATTTTATGACGGATATCAATTTTAAATTAGGCATTTTACAGCTAAATAAAGTTGGTTCCATTTTATGAGATAGGAATTTTTTTATAATATATAGTATAGTTTTAGATTCTTACAAATTTAATTTAATATTAAGTTAGTTTCGCCTTAAAGAATATATCTTGGAATCTCAGACATGGAATAAAACTGCAAAACGACTTTGTCAAACAGTGTATTATTTTAGTTACGTCACATGCTGTATTACGAAGAAACACAAAATTAGATTTTACGTCACATCGTAGAAAATATATACATTTAATGGAATAATGAATCTGTTTAGTAACGTACTGTAATTATTGTAAAACGCATGTATTTCAAATCGTATTATTTTATGTTTTCATGTATGTAGTTGAATCAATAAAATATTATTTTCTTTTTTTTAGTTTTCAATTTCAAACAAAAAAATAGATATAATGTAAATATTACCTGGCACTATTATTCACATTGGGATTAATTCAAGGAGCATCGATGACTAAAACTTATCACTTAGAAAAACAACACTTTTATGAAAAGATTACATTTATATGTTTAACGCTTCTAGATCAAAGATATCAAGTTACAATTTATGATTAAACTTATCTAAAAGGCAAAAATCTATTTAATCAATATACCTATTAAAATAATTATCTGAAACACAATAGTAATTTATAAATAGAAGCACGCAGCACCGCATCGTTCGTTAATTGGACAGGATACTTATATTATAAGTTTGTTTTCTACATAAAAAATAAATATATTTCTCAAAATAAATAGTATCAATTAAGAAAAGTTCCTAGCACACACGAATTATATATAGACAACTATTAAAAATGGAATCACATACCCATTAATACATTTAACCACTGTTGAACACTATCATCATGAAATGCTGCTTAATAATGTCCATTGTTTGAAAAAATGTACAGAAAAAAGTGGAGGTAATTCCTTTCTCCTTTTAGGTTACGCCACTGTGTAATAAACTAAACCAAATCGCTGTTGCGCAGTTGAATGTTGGGGAATAACCATTTGAAACCATTATATATAACTGTAATAAATTCTAATGTTTCTAAGGACCACTTATTACGCAAACACTGTATAGTAGCAGAAGTTGATTTTTTAATTAATTTTTTTGGTGGTCAGTTTCACCAATATATTTTCGTAACCTGAGAAATTACTAGGAGGTAAACATTATTAAAAAATTGTAATTTACTTATCCTTTTAAATTTTATATATAATAATATATATTTATATATAGGGTCCGGCATGTATGAAATAATGCCTGTATATTTTAAAATACTTGATTAATGGAGAAATGTTTCAACTAAAAATTTGTTTGTTAATTTTTACTTTCTCATTTATAGAAATTATTGGTGTCGGGAAAAAAATCTAATTCCAGATTATGATGAAAATGGACGTTTTGAGACCCACAAACAAAAAAAATTATTCGACTTTGTTTGCCATCTGTGTGTTTGTGAGTTGGTTTAATTAATTAATAAGTTTAATTAGATATATTTCACCTATTTCAATTTTTTTAATATTTTATGTATTCCTTAAACTGGCACCAAATGTATTTTTAAATTATCCTCGCCTATATCATTCTTTAGATTTCGGCGCATATGCTCTTAAATATTTCTTATTGGTTGACGAAGCACGTGGAATTCCTATAAAAAGAGATCGTCTCGGTGAACTCTGAGAATACTACCATAAATTATACATGTTCGCAGAAATCTTCTTTAAATATAATAAAAATCGCAGTGATAGTAAAATATAAATACTCCTCAGTATATTACTGACAATACAATATATTTCTCATTTGGAAGATCGACAAGAGGGTCCTCCGGCACCAAAGATCCAGCAAATAAGATGAGTTGAGGCGTTTAGTGCAAAAGTGGCCTAAGTGATAATTAACGTTTCTTGAGAAAAAGGAGGATTTAAATTATTCAGATTATATTCGTATAATAAGTTTAAATGACTACTTATCCGTTTCAAAATTATCATATGAGTGTAACGTGATATTTCTAATGTAATCTTTATTACAAAAATAAAATTATTTTCTTTTTTTTATTTTTTAAACACTTAGGCCGTTTTTGCATTAAAGAATTTCTGGCGCCCCTCAATTTTTTTCTCAGTTAGACTTTATTTTCACTATATGTAATGAAAAATTCTTTTCATTACATATAGAAATCAAGCATTTTATTCAAAAATAAATTTTACTAAATAAACAGCAACGTAAGAAAAAATTGTACAATATCTTACTCGTACTAACAGTAAAAAACGGACCAGTTTATTAATGTAAGATTGATCATTTTATTAATTTTTTGTTTTATTTAAATGTTTCTTCTTATTGGTTTTATTTTTACTTTGTAAATCCCTTTCATTTGTTTCTACTATTTGTTTATTTCCGGATTGTTTATTATTCTCCTTGGTTTCCTAGTCTTTTCTCTCTTCTCTCATTGAACATCTACTGTTCCCTTCCGTTTTCTTCACATACTATGTCATCTTCATTTACGCAATGTAATTCCAGTATATTAGTATTTTCGTTAACTTCTTCAAAAAAGTTCGTGTTGGTACTCCGTACTTGCAAACAGGTATAAAATTCATGGTGAATTGGTGGCACGTATGGAAGTAAGTCCATAAGGTTTGAATATTTAAGCGGATCTATTTTGCGACCATTAGGGTTGAGTACCTCTAATTCGTCGGTGTAAAGAGACATGTTTCTTTTCTTTATATTAATTTTAGCAAAGAGCACGTTTTCCTGGTTGGAGTTTTTATAAAATATATCATAGGTGTCATTTTTAGTGTATCGTAACCACTGTATTTTTAGTAAATTTATCGAACCGTCCTCTGCAGATTTTTTTCTATTAGTTATGCTTTTTTCTAAGGCTTCAGTACTTATAACGTCTTGTCTCGTTCAAGTAATAATTGTGAATGGCTTCTGCTTTCTAGCAGTTTCAATAACACGAACCCAGTCATCAAGAACATATATATTGTCACAGAACCTTTTGTTTTTTCGATTACTCCGAAGTATTGATCACATGGCATGTAGGAATGACCAGAAACTAAAAATTTATGATCTATTTGATTCAGAGTGGATAGTTCGGATTTTAGAATGTATTTGCATAAAACAGCTATCTTTATATTCCTGTTCTGTCCACCACATTGATCACTATACATGATTAATTTTGAGGTGGAAACAAAGTTTTTAATATAATGAAGTAATACGAAACATAATAAAACTTTTCGTTGTTTTTTGATTTTCACGAAATTTATTTTAAATATATACTTGAATATATATTTTACATGACAATCGTTTCGCCAACACAGTGGCTTCGTCAGATGTGAGTATTATACTAACTTTTACAATGCAGAAACAGGGTATAAATATGAAATTTATCTAAGGTTGTAAACGTTAAAGTAGGTAATTTAAGAACTGTCCTGATTTTAAACACTAAGAGAGGTGTATACAGTAATAAATAGAAATATATAGAAAGTGTACTTTACACTCAAAATAAGTTTAACAATGGTAAAGAATTAGTTTCTAATTGATCATTTAATATTATATTCTGTCTCTTTAATTTATTAATTTCTAGTGATTCTAGTAACGTCAATTTAGGACCTTTATTTATGTGTTCTGCAACTCTTGTTGTAACGCTAGGGTTTATGACAGAGGAAAACAGATAAAATTTGGTGCTGATGCAAAGAGCCCCCAGCGAAGAAGTGTATTGGGTGTTCACACCCCTTCTACGTTACAGAAAAATTATTTTTATAGTGCACTCCGGACGATGCGTGGGAGATTACACTCGGCTAGCTAGTGAGTAGGTGTGGGTTACTTAAGAATAACTACGAACAATTAAATCAGTAAATCGGTACAAATTTTAATAGTACAGGAATTAAATGTAAAATACAAAAATGTAAATTCAAGGTATACAAGATAAAAATGTAAACTCTAGTATACAAGGTTTCCCCCCTTTTTTATAAAATGACCCAGTAGGTGCATCTGTTAGGTTTGTGAGGTTACAGAAAATTACGAGGTCGTAATATGTTAAAATGTGACAGTGTACCTTGGGGGTGAACTTGTATAACAACAATACGTATATGTAAAAGCACCATGTAAATTGTGATATTAAACTACAAAAAAATATAAAATGGGTGTATGAACGACGACACTAACTATAATTATACTGGGGGGGGAAATGTGAACCTTATATCTGTAAATTATAACATAAAAGTATAAACAAACATTTACCAATTAATTGTGTACGCACATGTGTATAACCTAAAGTTCATACATGTGGACCTTAGCGTAGGTGTAGGTATTGAGAATGCCCTACCTTGTCGGGCGAATGTTACCTGCCCTAAAATATCACTCTGTAGGTGTCGAGGAGGAAAAAAAATCGTGTCCCATTTTCTGGCCACCAACTCCAGCGTGTCCTTTCGCGAGACCTGACAATGAGGGCACCAAGACACAGCTTCCTTGCAACAGGATACTCCGTGGAAGTCTCCTTACTCCCAGGCGAGCTGAGAATACGTAGTGAGAAGTGATGGAATCTGTCTATGTCAGATGTGCGTGGAGAATAAAATGGAATCGTATCGTAAAAGATCTTACCCCAAAAAAAAACCCTAAAACAATAATGCTCACATTAGTACCAAATACTCACCCCTAATTCATGGCAAGATCTCGCAAAAAAATAGAAAACGTAACCTCACTTCTCGTCAGAGGGTTTTCCCTTGTGAAGTAGAGATTTGGGATCTACTTTTCCATCGTGCTATGTCTATATAACAGAGAAAACGATGTCATCACAGCAGGATTGTTGTAAAGAAAACGTGCTACTCACAGAAAAAAAATGAAGAACGCTGTAGCCACTAACTCCCTTTCGATACCGGTTGCCAGAAAAATACCAACTAACAACTTGGAACCAGAGTCCATCCAAATAGGAAATCTGTTTCAAAAGTCGAAAACACAAAAATCCATCAAGATGATTACCAAAAATATAAATGTGTTTTACGACCGGCTACCAACATCCAACCATCTTCTCTCCCTTTTCGACACCAAAAACCCACGTGACCAATCCCAAACTGACAGAATTTCGGTTCACGTTCCCATTTTCCCGAAACTCTAACAAATCCTGCTCTCACGACATAGAATAAGTAGCGGCACCCTCGCGATTTCTCAACGTTGTGCTTAATTCGAAACTGCTACTAACTGTGATGTTAACAACCTACACTGATTATAACCATCGCGTTATGCACGTGACCCCAGAACTAATCGGCAACAACAAGCAAAATTCCAAAACCATTGTTCTCTTAACGGAACATATAACCCCACTTCGGCGGCGCCACTGCTCATATCACAGGCAGATTACGTCAAATGTAATCAGCTGTCAACTCGAACCTAACCCTAAATAATCGACAGATGAATAGTCTTACCAGTGTTGTGATTGGAAAACTACTGGAAAACAGTTCAATAAAGTGAGTACCACCTTTATTAGCGACTAATTTATGCCTTATCTGATGATTTTCACTAGGCATAGGTTTTTAAACCCGAATGACCCCAACACAGATTCCATTGCAGAGTGAAATATACCACTGTGAGTGCTCCCACGATACCCCGCGAACCTACATACTTGGACGTACCTCGAGACCACTACCCAGTAGAAGATCATCCTCCCAGACCATGCAGGACTCCTAATAAGGTTAGCTACAACTATTCATAACCGTTCCCAAAAATAGTCACTAATAAAATTGCCTCAATTAGGCCTCACCATTTAATTGGACTTATCAAAATATACATAAGGTGGTCAAACGAATCTAACCTACGAATATTGTTTCCCAGAGTTCCCCAAGTGTTCGAGCCTACAAGGAGTGTACGATTTCTCGCAGCAGAGGTAGCGGTTTATCTACCAGCCCAAGAACAAGATTTACAACTGACTATTATGAATTTACTAGACTATATTCAATAACCAATTTAATTTAGTAAAATAAATGAAATTCACCAGAAAAATTTATAAAGTGTATGATTTAGTTATAGTAATTCTAAACATTTTATTCAAATTTAAAACCAGTTACGTGGAGCAAAAAGTGACGCGTAACATTGTTTACAAAACAAGATTTGCAGAACACAGAAGAAGTTTTACCAATGGTAAAGAAGATTCCACATATGCAGCACACCTCCTAGAAGATAACCATAGTTTCAATCCGAATTTAGAAGTCCTGCATTTAGAAAATAAAGGTCCTAAATTGAAATTATTTCTTCAATAAAAAACAGAAAAAATTTTATTTTCTATTTTTATTTTTAGAGGACTTCCAGCCAGTTAAATGGACAATTATTTATCCTACGTTTCGTCCGAGTTTTCGGACTTTTTCAAAGGTTAAAAGAATTTTGCTGCTGATATTTGTGAATTGTTTTAATTTGTTCTTGGTTGTAGCTCCAAAATTCGATTGTATTTGTTCAAAGAATCCCATTATTTTCGTAAAAATATTGGTCACTGCCTCAAGGACCTAGATTATAGATTTTACAAGTTGTTGGCTGTTAATGTAGAAATTATTTCTTCAATAAAAAACAGAAAAAAATTTATTTTCTATTTTTATTTTTAGAGGACTTCCAGCCAGTTAAATGGACAATTATTTATCCTACGATTCGTCCGAGTTTTCGGACTTTTTCAAAGGTTAAAAGAATTTTGCTGCTGATATTTGTTAATTGTTGTAATTTGTTCTTGGTTGTAGCTCCAAAATTCGATTGTATTTGTTCAAAGAATCCCATTATTTTCGTAAAAATATTGGTCACTGCCTCAAGGACCTAGATTATAGATGATATTTTACAAGTTGTTGGCTGTTAATGTAGAAATTATTTCTTCAATAAAAAACAGAAAAAAAATTATTTTCTATTTTTATTTTTAGAGGACTTCCAGCCAGTTAAATGGACAATTATTTATCCTTACGAAAATAATGTAAACTTGTAAAATATCGTCCTAAATTGACGTTACTAGAAGGTCACCCTCTTTTATTACAGAAACGTCTAAACTTTTTTGTGACATTTTTGTAAGTGATAGTTAAATTTAAAAACCTACGGGTTTAATTTTTTGCTCTGTATAAACATATAGTTCCTTGTAAATACTGTGTAAAAGAAAATTTGTAAAATAGTTTTGATAAAAAATTCAGACATATAGGTTACGCTTGCTACACTTCCACATACTAATGGAAGTGGAGCAAGACTTTAAATTGGTACATGTTATTTTTAATTAGAACCTCAATAAAAATTTTTCTGTCACTTTAATACCAATGTTGATAAAAAATTTATTAAAATTATTGGCATTTTTTACCAGTTATTAGATCTCCGTTATAGTTATATATGTTAATGTTTTCTGAGTGTTTATATTTTGATTTAAAATTTGTAGTATCATTGATTATTTCCCATGTTTTTTTTTATATCACTATACATATTATTATGTTTTTCTTTATAATAATTGTTTTTGGTATTTTTTGAGAGTCTGTTTAAATTATTTCGATACCTAATTCATATATTCGGTTTTTAGTTCATCTGAATAATTATGTATTAGTATTTTTCTCATGTCGTCCCTGTGCGTGTATCGAAATTATTAAGCCAGTTGTTATCCACGGTTTTAGTTTGTGACACCTATTATTCGGAAATTGAAATTTTTTGTTGCTTTTGTAATGTAATATATTATTTTATTAATATAGTAATTCTGCCTTGTACATTATTGCAGTTTATTACATCGCACCAGTTTTCCTTTTTTAATAGAGAAAATAATTTAAAGAAATCAATTTTATTAAAACTTTCAATATGTTTCCTTGTTCACATAATACATTTAGATAAGTAGTTACCTGTAGTACTTTTATATTTATATTTATATCATCCATGAAAATATCTTGTAGGTTTAAAAGTAATTTATGTAAATCATATAGATATATTTTTTCGCAAGTAGACGGAGTTCTGTATGAGGCTAAGAGCCCTATGGATGTTTTATTAAACTCAGAAGTTACAGGTGGTAACTTTGTTTTTGTATAGTTGTAAATTATTATTTTTCTTTTTCTGGGTAACTAGGTAACTGTGTAACTAACTATATTTTTTAGATAACGAAGAATTATTCATGTGGTAGTAAGTCCCAAAAAAGAAAAAGAAAAATTTAGAGAATGCCACAAATAACGTTCAGAGAATAATTATTATTTGTTCAACTATATTATTTTTCAACATTCCATACCTCTGATACACCTATTGTGTCCATACTTATTTTGGTTTCTTGCCAATAAATTTTTTTCTAACGAAGGTAGGTTGATCCCATATAAGTAATTATTCATGATAAATCAAAAAAGAAAAATTCTCATAAAATTCCTTTATTACTGTGACCGGTTTCGTGAACAAATTAATTACTTCACATATTTATAAAAATTCCTGTGTCTGATGATGTGAAGTAATTAATTTGTTCACGAAACCGGTCACAGTAATAAAGGAATTTTATGAGAATTTTTCTTTTTGATTTATCATGAAATTTTTTTCTACTTAAATATTGCCAACCATCTAAAATTGCTACATACTATTCAATTAACTGATTCATATTTCATAGGTTCCTTGTTTTATTCAAATTAACAGATATTTAGGTATGTAAAGTTAGGTTTTATTTTGTTGCATTTTTTCAACAAATGTAGTGACCGTGGTCGAGCGATAAATACATTTGTCTTTCAACCTAGACTCTCGGGTTCGATCCCCAGTCGAAAAGCCAGGATTTTTTTCTAAACCAGAAATTAATCCTAGCATACTTGGATTTTGGGTGTATGGCCCTCCTGAAACCGAATAAAGACTCCACACAAGTAGCCAGTTATAGACCCATATCTCTGCTAAACTTAACTTAAGTAAAATCGCAGAAAAAAATAATCCTTAAAAACATCAACAAAATAATCAATAAAAAAAGAACTAATACCTAATATACGATTCGGTTTCAGAGGAGGGCACAATACCACGCTGTCTTTGTGCGAGGTTGTCCACGATATAATCAGTCGATATAACAAAAAACAGAGCACCAAAATGGTATTGCTCGACATTGAAAAAGCTTTCGACACGGTTTGGCATGGGGGTCTCCTGCATAAACTACAGCACCTACATAATTTACCAGCACACAATATTTTTTTAATTAAATCCTACTTAACTAACCGAAAATTTGCTATAAAAATAAACACTTTATCAGAACAACTAGAAATACGAGCAGGAGTGCCACAGGATACTGTGCTCTCGCCCACTCTATTCAACCTATACCTAGCAGACCTTCCCATCCACCCACTTTCACAAGTAATCGTGTACGCTGACTACACGTCAATTTACGCACAATCCTATTACGCACAGAAGGCAACGACTAAACTACGATACCACTTAGACAAACTTATAACATACTAAAATGACTAAAAAAATTGCAATTAACAAGACCAAAACCGAGACGATACTTTTTACTAAGAAATTTACTGACATCAAGACTTTTATCCCACTAAAAATAAATGACAATATTATAGAAGAAAAAAAGATAGTTAAATACCTTGGACTGCACCTCGACCAACGACTTTCATTAAAACCACACGTGACTAACACTATTAACAAGACGTACATGACATTAAATAAACTTTAACCCTTAATAAACTGTCGATTACGACTAGACTTATATAACAAACTTTTACTATACAAAACAGTAATACGACCCACGATGACTTACGGTTTCGTTTGCCTGGAACCGGATGTCCGATACGAAATATGGACGCCTCCAGGTAACGCAAACCAAATTACTTCGACTCATTACTAACGAAAACCGCTACATTACACCCAGGTAGCACAGCCACGACATTATTACGTCATTATTTGGGCATCATCGGTTAAATGACGTCAAATGATCAAAAGTGACCGTCATAATGACGTCATACGATATACGTCAAAATGACGCCTCTTAATGACGTCATTTTTACGTTATAAATGGGTCATACATTTATTATATGACGTTATAATTACGTCATAATTAATTACCAATAAACACGTTACTAGTGTACGTCATTTTCAAGTCTTTTAAACGTCATCTCCACGTTCTTACCGACTGGAATTTAAAATTTCACTAAACTATTAAATTATTTAATCACGAGGCCAAATATAACTATTGGGAGTTTATTAACTTGAAACTAACCCTCAGGGCCCTAAGTACCTGAAAAGAAAGACCATACATTATGATTTGGATAACAGCGCTGTCAGATATGGGGTTTTTAGCCCAAAAATGAGGTTTTTACACTTTTCACCATGCCTGGGAATAATTTTGGGGTAATTTTTATGGAGTGTACTTTTGGGAAATTCCACCAGTCTGAATTTTAATAAATATTTTACAGTAAAAAAACACTGTCTTATT
The DNA here is from genome assembly GCA_029963845.1 of Rhamnusium bicolor. NCBI lineage: Eukaryota > Metazoa > Arthropoda > Insecta > Coleoptera > Cerambycidae > Rhamnusium > Rhamnusium bicolor. Next base: position 144,041 of record JANEYF010004297.1, on the reverse strand, counting down.
TATTTCTGACATAAAATATATTAAAAATGTAATAAGTATAGTAACTTATTGTAAAAAATACAATAATTAAAATTTGTATGAATAATATAGTCACTTAAATTTCCCGCCAAATGTCGTGATTTTTTAAGGTGAAGTGATGTAGGGATATTTTTAGGGTATTTTCTGTGAGTATGGGAGATTTGGATTTTACAATCCGGCAGCCGTGCATTGCGCAAGCGCATGGTGATCATCTATCCCAGCCATGTTCTTCAGTTCTTCGCTTCGCTCTTTAGCAGATTCGTCTAACGTTGTAACTGGGTCAAGATTAAAACAACGATTTACTCTAAGACATCATAGTGAACAGCATATAGTGAACAGTGTTGAACAAGTAACGGTGTGCAGGTACTGCTAAGTGTGATCTTAAAGGTAGGTACCCAATATTGTGTCATTTTTAGGTTAGTAGTTTCCCTCCAAAAGCCGCGTTTCAGGAAAATCTGATGAGTTTTGTTTATTGAACAGAAAAATTCAAGTTCGTTTCTAAGTCAAGAACATTATATCACTTTTCAAACTTGGCTATAGACTCAAAATGTTGGACGATCAAAATGTTCGATCGTTGCCGGACTCTACAGAAGATACATTTTTGCCCAGATGAAACCGAGTCGTTACAAATGTTGGGCTTCGGTATTAAATTTATTATCGTTGGTCTGAATAGTTTTCGAAAAAAGTTTGCCCGTGCAAAATTAAGCATTCTGAATTGTTTCATTTAGTGCACAGTATCAAATATTGTTATCTGGCAACATTGTTTACGGCGACTTGCTTTCGGGTTAGCTGGTGCTACTTTAATTAAGTATTTTTATTGTTTAACAACATTATCTAACAATGTTATTAGTACTAAAAATCGTAGGGAAGTAAGTACCAATAGTAAATATTTGATTAGGTACCTACGTAACAAAGTTACGATATTAAATCGTAAATAGTTGATTTCTGATAATCTAACCTACAAAATGAAATTTGCTGGGAATGATTTTCTGTCGTGTAATAATTAAATTGAAAGATAAACTTGCTCTGGATCATTCTGGTGAATAGTATGTAAATTTAGAGAGGTAAAACTATGTGAAACCTTCCTATTTAATTCAACATTGTTATTGCAGTACAATGGCCTTCGTAGGCGTAGAATTTCCGGAGAGTGAGGGTGGAGAAGTGGCAATTGTGAACAGTGCATGGTTCACTCCTCTAAAGAGGGAGGTGTTTTGGCCACCCTACAAAAATCAAGACCAATATGAAAAGTCCTTAAAAAACTCAGAATTGCCTGATGAACGAACTTGGAAGCTTTATAAAATTTCACGCCGTTTTTTTGAAGTTGGTAAGTATTTCTTAATTTATACAATGGATTATGTTACGTTTTTTCAGTGTAGCAATTTTAGCAATAGAGGTACTTACAGATTCGTTTAAGTCAGAGGAAAATTATAATTTTAAAATATTGATAGTTGTCATTTTAAAAGTTTGTACAAATTATTTTACTTAGGGTTGGTTTAAAACATTTGTATTTTTTGTTTCTGAAAGTGATCTACCTATTATTGAAATTAAGTATTGAATGTTAATGTTATGGATTTTGATATTACATTTTTCTTCTGAAAGCACCTGTACTGTACCAAATCTAATCTCATTTAAAGATTTTTATTTTATGATTACATTCTTTAATAGAGGAGTATGAAAAGGCTCATAAGAAAATTAAACAAGCTGAGTTCACTTCTGATATTCAGTCAGATATAGATGAATACCATAATCGACAAGCAAAAAGAAATCGAATTCCCCCTAGAAAAATTTGTGACAGTAGCAGTGATGATGAAACCGATATTAAAAAGAGAGGGCAACTCGCACGTCCACCACCAGTAAAATTAGTAAAAGTGCCATCTGTTTGCTCTGCTACTCTTGCATTGTTTAAGGACAAACCAGTACCGAGTCCTATGATTTCACCAAATACGTCAGCAGGTATGATAAATTCATAAGCATTAGATACCTTTATTCTATTAAAGATATTGTTTTTTTTTTCAGCTTCCAGTGCAAATACTCTAAATGATCAACACACGTACTCTACAGAAACGTCATCCACATTGATAAATAATACTTTGGATGACTGCAATATAGACAATACAGGTTAGACTTGTAACTGTTTAATTTATATAAAAATAATTCTTGTTTAAAACTGATTTTATCTAAAATATGCAAATTTATTTACTATTGGTACATATGTATCGATCTTTTTAAAATATAAATAACATTTGTAGGTTTCAACCGAAAATGTATGAATATTTTGCTGCACATAAAAGAACAAAATACCCAAATCTTATCATGGATCGGTAACCAGTCATCGTCTACACAATGTACATTACCAACATTACCAGTGAAGTTGCCACTCAAGTGTAGTGAGGATTTACAAAATCTTGAAACTTATTTGAATTCAAATGAGCATGCTTCACAAGCCTTAGTAAGTAATCGGTTTTAACATCATTTATTTTGTAACAACTATAATGTTGGTACCATAAATATCGAAAAAGGGATCCTTAGATAACATTCACTTAATGTTCAAACTTAACTTTAAATACCATTTATTTTAAAGTCTGGCATGTATCATAAAGCAAAATAACTTTCCTGTATAGTACTACCAGGCTAGTTATTTTGTTTTATGATGCATGACAGGCTTTAAATGTTATTTAAAGTTAAATTTAAACATAAAGTGTACTTTATCTAAAGGATCCTTATTCGATATTTATGGTACCTGCTGTAAATCTGTTTTCAAAGCAGGAGAGGTTTATATGAAAGCCACATTTACACTATAAAAGTTACCAGAAAATGCACTCAACCCTTTTAGCGGTAAAGTTCATTTTTGAATAGGCACTGTTTGAAGTATTTTACTTTTGAATACTAACTACTACCTTTAAAACAATTATGTTTATATGCAACATTTTCGATACTATAAGCAATTTTTTTTGCTTGTGGAATTATACAAAAACATAAAATTGATAACTGACATGCAAGCACATCGAACAGCTGATACATCAAAACATGCTTTAAACTATTACCATTGTGTAAAACCAGCGCAGTTTTAGCCAATTACAGCTGTAGGGTTTTACGCACCAATCAGCAGTAATTATTAAAATTTGATTTTTTTTTTTTTTTAGATTTCATACTTGTCTACAGTAGGAGGAAGGGACGCAGTGTCAATCACCAATAATATACTCAAACGTTGTTTAAAGGATAGTCTCGCTACAGGTTATAACTTCTATGGGAAACGTACTGGCAAAAAAGCTTTTCAAGAACTCACGTTGAAAAACATTATTGTCTGTAAGTGAATGTTTACAAAACTGTCAAATATAAATATATTAATTGATCATTTTTTACAGGTGCTGCAAAGAAAAAGTCTCTCGCTACAGAAAAAGAAATTGAAAACATTATTAAGGTGTGGCTGAAATACTCTCCACAGCGTGTAAAGTTGGAGAATCGCAATCGCCGCGCCGCCGTTAATATCACAAACACACTTTAAAGTTTTTCCTATAAAATGTCAGAACGTCGATGAAAAATATTTGTTGGAGAACGGCAAATGTACCGTAGGGTTGCAATTCCTGCAAACAATTTGAAGGAAGTACAACACATCAGTGAACATTTGTATGATCAAAATGTTCCACTGTCCGTGACTCTTTCCTTACAAATCAGATAACAAAGATTGTTGGGTGTCCTTTCCTTCCGTTAAGTACCAATAGTAAATATTTGATTAGGTACCTACGTAACAAAGTTACGATATTAAATCGTAAATAGTTGATTTCTGATAATCTAACCTACAAAATGAAATTTGCTGGGAATGATTTTCTGTCGTGTAATAATTAAATTGAAAGATAAACTTGCTCTGGATCATTCTGGTGAATAGTATGTAAATTTAGAGAGGAAAAACTATGTGAAACCTTCCTATTTAATTCAACATTGTTATTGCAGTACAATGGCCTTCGTAGGCGTAGAATTTCCGGAGAGTGAGGGTGGAGAAGTGGCAATTGTGAACAGTGCATGGTTCACTCCTCTAAAGAGGGAGGTGTTTTGGCCACCCTACAAAAATCAAGACCAATATGAAAAGTCCTTAAAAAACTCAGAATTGCCTGATGAACGAACTTGGAAGCTTTATAAAATTTCACGCCGTTTTTTTGAAGTTGGTAAGTATTTCTTAATTTATACAATGGATTATGTTACGTTTTTTCAGTGTAGCAATTTTAGCAATAGAGGTACTTACAGATTCGTTTAAGTCAGAGGAAAATTATAATTTTAAAATATTGATAGTTGTCATTTTAAAAGTTTGTACAAATTATTTTACTTAGGGTTGGTTTAAAACATTTGTATTTTTTGTTTCTGAAAGTGATCTACCTATTATTGAAATTAAGTATTGAATGTTAATGTTATGGATTTTGATATTACATTTTTCTTCTGAAAGCACCTGTACTGTACCAAATCTAATCTCATTTAAAGATTTTTATTTTATGATTACATTCTTTAATAGAGGAGTATGAAAAGGCTCATAAGAAAATTAAACAAGCTGAGTTCACTTCTGATATTCAGTCAGATATAGATGAATACCATAATCGACAAGCAAAAAGAAATCGAATTCCCCCTAGAAAAATTTGTGACAGTAGCAGTGATGATGAAACCGATATTAAAAAGAGAGGGCAACTCGCACGTCCACCACCAGTAAAATTAGTAAAAGTGCCATCTGTTTGCTCTGCTACTCTTGCATTGTTTAAGGACAAACCAGTACCGAGTCCTATGATTTCACCAAATACGTCAGCAGGTATGATAAATTCATAAGCATTAGATACCTTTATTCTATTAAAGATATTGTTTTTTTTTTCAGCTTCCAGTGCAAATACTCTAAATGATCAACACACGTACTCTACAGAAACGTCATCCACATTGATAAATAATACTTTGGATGACTGCAATATAGACAATACAGGTTAGACTTGTAACTGTTTAATTTATATAAAAATAATTCTTGTTTAAAACTGATTTTATCTAAAATATGCAAATTTATTTACTATTGGTACATATGTATCGATCTTTTTAAAATATAAATAACATTTGTAGGTTTCAACCGAAAATGTATGAATATTTTGCTGCACATAAAAGAACAAAATACCCAAATCTTATCATGGATCGGTAACCAGTCATCGTCTACACAATGTACATTACCAACATTACCAGTGAAGTTGCCACTCAAGTGTAGTGAGGATTTACAAAATCTTGAAACTTATTTGAATTCAAATGAGCATGCTTCACAAGCCTTAGTAAGTAATCGGTTTTAACATCATTTATTTTGTAACAACTATAATGTTGGTACCATAAATATCGAAAAAGGGATCCTTAGATAACATTCACTTAATGTTCAAACTTAACTTTAAATACCATTTATTTTAAAGTCTGGCATGTATCATAAAGCAAAATAACTTTCCTGTATAGTACTACCAGGCTAGTTATTTTGTTTTATGATGCATGACAGGCTTTAAATGTTATTTAAAGTTAAATTTAAACATAAAGTGTACTTTATCTAAAGGATCCTTATTCGATATTTATGGTACCTGCTGTAAATCTGTTTTCAAAGCAGGAGAGGTTTATATGAAAGCCACATTTACACTATAAAAGTTGCCAGAAAATGCACTCAACCCTTTTTAGCGGTAAAGTTCATTTTTGAATAGGCACTGTTTGAAGTATTTTACTTTTGAATACTAACTACTACCTTTAAAACAATTATGTTTATATGCAACATTTTCGATACTATAAGCAATTTTTTTTTGCTTGTGGAATTATACAAAAACATAAAATTGATAACTGACATGCAAGCACATCGAACAGCTGATACATCAAAACATGCTTTAAACTATTACCATTGTGTAAAACCAGCGCAGTTTTAGCCAATTACAGCTGTAGGGTTTTACGCACCAATCAGCAGTAATTATTAAAATTTGATTTTTTTTTTTTTTAGATTTCATACTTGTCTACAGTAGGAGGAAGGGACGCAGTGTCAATCACCAATAATATACTCAAACGTTGTTTAAAGGATAGTCTCGCTACAGGTTATAACTTCTATGGGAAACGTACTGGCAAAAAAGCTTTTCAAGAACTCACGTTGAAAAACATTATTGTCTGTAAGTGAATGTTTACAAAACTGTCAAATATAAATATATTAATTGATCATTTTTTACAGGTGCTGCAAAGAAAAAGTCTCTCGCTACAGAAAAAGAAATTGAAAACATTATTAAGGTGTGGCTGAAATACTCTCCACAGCGTGTAAAAGTTGGAGAATCGCAATCGCCGCGCCGCCGTTAATATCACAAACACACTTTAAAGTTTTTCCTATAAAATGTCAGAACGTCGATGAAAAATATTTGTTGGAGAACGGCAAATGTACCGTAGGGTTGCAATTCCTGCAAACAATTTGAAGGAAGTACAACACATCAGTGAACATTTGTATGATCAAAATGTTCCACTGTCCGTGACTCTTTCCTTACAAATCAGATAACAAAGATTGTTGGGTGTCCTTTCCTTCCGTTAATACACTCGCTATGTACGAGTTAATTGATTTGAATAATTTACTTTGCATGTGTTAGTCAAAATATTATCTTAAGTTTATTTTATTGTAGAATATAGATTATTGTAGTATTATTGTAGTCCGGTGATCATGAATTGAACTAATGAATTTCAATACAATGACTGTTTTTTTCCAAAATAATTACTTTTGCCATTTAAAGGTTGTAGATTAGCCCAGGAATATAATTGTGTTCAGTTCACCAAAAATTCTGTGGTTCAAATATTATTTATAAATAGACTCCTATATTTGCTTCCCAGTTGACTGGACTATTACATACTTAAATATTTTTAATTTGCATAATGAACTTTCTATATTTGCGAAGCAGTACCCTAAAAGTGTTACTTAGAAATTTTTATTTTGTGGAATATTTGTTTTATGTTGGACAAAATTTTGCGTTTGCCAATAAATATTAACCGTTACAAGTATAATTTTTATTTCTGGAAAGTGTTTGGTGGCCTGTAAATCTTTGGGGTGTTAGGAGAAAATCATTTTTTTAAAGCCAGTTTCAACCCTACTTTAAGGCATCCTTGGGATTTTTTAATTTAGTCTCAAGTAATCCTGAGGTTGTCTTCAAATATAAACAAAACATCATCTTAAATAACAGGCCCACAAAAAAGGTGATCTGTGCTAAGGTATTGACCATACCTATCCCTTGCATTTTGAGTTACTGAACACGAATCTGACCTTCGTTTTGCCCCAGTATATTAGGGTTTTTTTAACATGCTTTAACCAACTTTTTTTAGTGTTAAAAAAATTCTGACCTGTTGGTGCAAAGATAAGGTTAGATTCGTGTTTGGCGGCTCAAAATGGAAGGGATAGGTATAGTCAGTACCCCAGCACAGCCTGCTTTTGGGGGGAGGGGGCTACATATCAAATGACGTTGTGAAGACGTCGTTAATACGTCAAATATAAGTGTTTTGGGACGTCACCATTGACGTTATTTTTACGTCATTAAATGACGTCTTTGGGCTGTGACATGCGACCGTCATTTGGATGTCAAATTGACGGCAGGGACTGATGAAAAAAATGACGTCAAAATGACGCATTGTGCTACCTGGGCAATCAACGAACTGCACATAACACAAACTACCTATGATCAAAGACTACATTACAGAAACTGCCCAAAAATTCCTCAAGTCCAAGATCCAACACTCCAACCTCACCGCCCATATCACTGACATCCGCCACCATCACAATTACATACACACCCATCGCTTATTACATGAAAACCTGACCCTCTACCTCAATCCTGACTAACACGGACATAATACGTACAACGACAGACACATACACCCTAAATTTCTACTTCTCTCATAAACCTTCCTTTCATACTCCTCCCGCCCCACTCAGAATAGACACGTCACCACTCCAAACCACACTCATAAAATATGTTTTAAATTTTTTGAAAGAGGTTTTTTGTAATTTTTCCATTGTTTTGTTAATATAACTAGTCTTTTTTAATATTTTTATGTACTTTAATTTTCATAAGTTGTGCACATTATAACTAATACGCACTGTACGCTTTCGCAGGAAAGTGCAGCCTACATCATAGTGAAATGGGACGAAATAAAACAGCACAGAGCTCCAACATCGACCGCCACAATGACCTCCCACCACTTGGCGAAATTTGTCGAAGTGATGATAAAATGCTGTATTTGTAAATATATTTATGTTTATAGTATTATATTATTTCTCATGTAATGTAATATACAGTTTTTAAGTAGTCCTAATTAGCTATTATAGAGAGAAATAGGTAATAAATATGTTAAATTGGAATTGGAATTGGGTATATGTCCCTTGTCTCTGTGTAGCCCTCTCCTGCAGAAAGTACCTTGAGGTACCTTCAGGGATACAGGGGGATTGTATTATCTGTGGTGTATAATTTAATTTAAAAAATATCTATAAGAATGAGTTGGAGTGTTTAAATTTATTCAAAGAATCCTTATTAATAAATATAAAAAATTTGTGAATATATATCATACTGCAATAGACAGTGAGAAAATGTGACATTTTTGCACTTTAAGCCTCAATATCTCGAAAAGTATAAGCGAGCGGAAATTTTTGACTAGGAATTTGTGTTCAGCAGACAAAAATGAGTAGATACGTAAGGAAAAAAAAATTCGAAAATTGGACGTTCTCTATATATCATTGCCATACTGTTTCAATTCATAGAAATTACAACAAAAAAATAAATATTCTCAAAAGGTCTGTATTTTTTTATTACACACAATTCTGACATTTCTTATTACTGTAAAACAGATGAGGAATGGCGCGCGGTCGCGCAGATATCGTTACGCCCTACTCAAAGATAAATAGTGTGACAAACTTAAACTAGAATACCAGTGGTGAATAAATTATAATAAATTAATGTGGATGCAGAGAAAATACCTACTAAACAAATAATAGTTATTATCCAATCACTACATTATTTCCATGTTAACAATGGTTAATACGAGTAAATATTTGATATTTACATATAAAAACAACAATATAAGATAATATAATAAATAACCACAAAATAGGGTTAATATGTAAAGCCTTTGAATAACAAATTTGTTATTCTGCTATAGCCGAAGAGCGGGGCAACGTTGATATTTGGTCAACGGCGCCTACCCACCGCTCGCCATAACTTGTCTGTTTTACTGTAGGTATTTTTCAATATTTGTACCCCCTCCCCTTAGAGATCTCCTGGATCCACCCTTGTTTTTGCGGGATATGACACTAACCCTTCTCTATTTTGTTTTTAAACCCCAATATTTCTATCTTAAATTTAAATACCATAAATTTAGTGTGGTCCAAAAATTGAATATTAACGATTACGAAAAACGTAGGTACCTATGTATTTTTGCAATGATAATAGCACAACTACAACAAGATTCTCATTGCAAACATATTTTTCACAGGCGAGATTAATTTTACTTTATCTGGATTGTTAATAGAAGAAATGCGCACTTTTGCTCTTTTGAAAATCCCCAATTCAGTCTATAGGAGTTTGGTGTGGAATATCAAATTATAAAATTTCTGAACCGATTTTTTACGATGGTGATTTAAATGGAAGAAGATACAAACAATTGTTGAAAAATAATATAGAGGGCTTTTTAGACGAATTTTCATTAAATATTTCTGCACATATAATATGGCAGCAAGACGGAGCACCATGGCACTAAACTAGGGACGTAACGAAATTTTTAAACCATAAATATCAAACATGGAAAGACAGAATGGTCTCCACATACCCCAGATTTAACACCCCTCGATTTTTTTGGGGTACACTTAAAAATAAAATATATAAAGGCATAATAATAATTTTGAAGAACTGAAACAACAAATTTAAAAGGAATTTATATGATAATCCAGAAATATTTCAACAAATTATAGAAAATTATATAAAAAATTAAATCTCTGTTTGGAATATAATGCCCGAATTTTAAAAACTTAATTTTTGTTTGTTTTTTTTTAAATGTTGTAATATACCTACGTTATAATTTAATTAAATCATTTATATCACAAATTTGTTTTTATGTGTATTTATTTGAATCTCAGTTACTTGAAGATCAAATGTAAAACAATCATGTATTTATAATGAGGAGGATATCCAAAGGTCTAAAAATGTGCACGGTGTCTCATTTAAAAAAATCGTGACTATCTGGCGCCCCTTGTATATTCATTCAGTTAGTTATATACTCATAGCGCATACAAAAACTTGGTGAAATGCTATCGATTCATTTTTTGTTTTTATTTATTTATTTTTTTTTTTTTTAGCTATGTTTTTAAGAATAAGAATTAATTATTAAACGTAGAATTTTCAGCTGATCACCCTGTATCACCCTGTACAAAACAAATATAAAAGATCAAATAATTCAAAGAAATATGAAAAACGAAAAATATATTCAACTCTATCGGATGCCATCGAGATCATGGATCATTTTTTAAAAATTGTAATAACATTTTTAAATTTAAAACTCACCTGTGAGAAGTAAATGGGCTTATTTTGACGAACATATATTACCAATACCACTTCCGGTTTAACCAGAAGTGTCATCAATTTTGAGTTGTTAAATGGAACACCCTGTATATTTTAACATATTCTGATTATGCATGAAATTTTCTATATGGTAAATCAATATTTTTGACATTACCCTCAAATATGGCAGACTTATTTAAATTTTTTATGAAATTGAAAATTAATAATTGAAACTCTTTGTATAATGAAAATTTTGTAAGAGGCATTGGATATCATAATATGGTTCATTTTTGATATTTGGGTGCAATGTGAATCGAAAATTTTTCATTATAATGAAATTATTTGAAAATATTCAAAATAATTTTTTCCTGACGGGTGACAATAAGTTTTTTTTTCAAATAGTAACCCCTACGTTTTCCTTCCCTATTGGAATCGTCATAATTTAATCTTTAAATTAGCGTAAATATAACGGATTTCATTATAAATAAATTGTGGTCTCGTATGAGATATTAATCTGAAGCATTAAAATAATTTGCAAATAAACAAAGTTTACTTTGGAAATAAATGAGAATCAAAATGTTATGAACTGTCAGATTACAAATAACACTGGTCTGCAACGAAATCCTCCTTTAAAAAATTATGCTATAAGTATGAAGATTTTAATGCTCTGAATCTATTCCCGTTGGCCGATTTTTTCTATCACGTCTAGATTTTTTTTTGTCAACATCAAGAACAGTATACATACATACAAAATAAGTTTTAGCGAGTTGTAAGAGAAAGAAAGAAAGTATTGACTGTGATTATTATGGTAGTAGATATGCGCATGCGCAGTATTCGCTGTGACTTTACTTTCTTTCTCTTACAACTCGCTAAAACTTATTTTGTATGTATGTATACTGTTCTTGATGTTGACAAAAAAAAAAAATTTAAAAAAAAACAAAATTTATGAAATTTAAAAAAAAATTCATATAAAAAAAATTTAGACGTGATAGAAAAAATCAGCCAACGGGAATAGATTCAGAGCATTAAAATCTTCATACTTATAGCATAATTTTTTAAAGGAGGATTTCGTTGCAGACCAGTGTAACTAATTGATTGTTGCTCCTTTACGTTTACTGTTTCCATATCCATTAAAAATGTACACACAAGATGAAAAAGTCGACATGTTTTTAATTTACGGCGAATTCCGGAAAAATTCCAGAACTTCTGCAATAAATTACGGACAAAGTTTTCCAAACAGAGGACACCAGTCGCAAAATTATTTCATAAGACTAGAAGCTCATTTTAGAAAAATTGACCCGGTAAAAGATGAAAATGAAGGTGTAATTATAAACGAGAAAACTGAAGTAAATATGTTAGTCCTTGTTGATAGGACTGTGTCCCTCCAGAAAATTGGTGACGAGTTATATATTACTCACGAATCTGCAGGAAGGATTTTAAAGAAACACAATTACAAAAACTTTAAATATCAATAAATCAACATTTATATGGACACAATTTTGAAAGATGAGTGATATTTTGACTGGACTATAACTAACATTAGAAGAAATAATGATTTTGCCAGGCAAATACTATTTTCTGATAAATCAAGATTTACAAATCTGGGATTATTCTATCGGCAAAATACTAAATACTGGGCATAACAAAATCAACACCTCTTTAGGGAAGGAAACCAGTAAGACAGATTTGGTTTTAATGATTGGTTGGGCATGTTTGGTAATATGTTGCTACCTTTAATAATAATTTTTGATGGTCAGTTGACTTCGAAAGATATCTGGATTTTTTTACTAATATTAACAATGCTTTTATAAATCAAGTGCCAATAGAGGCCAGAATTAAATTGTTTTTTCAGCAGGATGGGGCCCCACCTCATGATGCTCAACTATTTAGATGCGAATATCGAGAATCAATGGATTGGTACAGATAGAGTGGTCAGGTGGCCTCCCAAGTCATTTGATTTAACAGTAATGGACTTCCATATTTGGGGTTTCTGAAAGATAGAGTCTACATTGTACAGTCAGCTACTCGGGAAGAACTAGAAGCATGAGTCAGAAGAACTATAAATTAAATAACTCCACAACAGTTGGATAATTGTTTGAGAGAATTCGTTAAAATAATTAATTTATATAGAAATGAGGGGGGGGGCATAATTTGAACATTTAATATAAATTCAAGAAAGTTTTTTTTTTATAATACCACCATGTTTACGACAGTGACAAGATAAAATATTTGATGTGGCCAGCACATAACCTTCTTATACGATATATACTATATCATCCTGATATAAAAAAATCATTCTATTTAATTCTTCACTTAAATTTCTTCTTACTGACATTTACATTTTTGCAACTAAATTAGATATTTTAAATGTTAAACTGTCAAATTTATCCTAATCCCATTTTATGAGGTCAAATGTGTAAATGATTTCAGTTTACATCAGTTTATTTAAGTAATTGGAAAATATATTTTATTGACTTGATATAGTAGACATGAATTACAATTTTTCATCAAGAATATACTTTTTTGTAAAGGCAAATATCAAAAGTTTGGGTCCCGTGGACCTCCTTCAGCTGGCTAATTTTGCTCTTCATCGAATTTATCATTGTCTTTGGCCTTTAGAACATGTGTACCACATTTAAAAGCTTTATCTCAAAACCTATGGCTGCTATCGCGATACTACAGACATACAGACATGCAGACAGATTTTTTTCCATAAAGTTATGTTTTTTCATTATAATTTGTCGAGATTCGTTCGCAGAAATGCAATAAAAATGTTTAATTTTTTTCCCCAAAATTGTACCTTTTTTCTTCTTTCATTCATTGTATCTCTTCTGGTAGTACCACATCCACCAAATTTAATGTGTCACCTAAAATGTTGTTGACAATCTTAACTACCAAATTTGGGAAGTCTCCCATTAGTATTTTTTGAGTTTTCGGAAAATAGTCAGAATGGATTCAGGAGGGTATAAAACGTATAAATCAATCAAAATTTTGAGGTCGAACAAAATCACGATTACTATACTTCTTTATATTAGGTATAAGAAAGTAAAAACTGGACACATTACATTTTTTTCATAGTAAACTTCTCTTACATTGTATTAGTTTATAGTTATTGCCTAGGCCCAAAATATCTATTTATCTCCATTCAAAATCGTTCTCATAAGTATAAATGTTGATTTAGTTGATATTTAAAATTTTTGTAATTATTTGTAATTATGTTTTTTTTGTGATTTGTTTTTAAGAATGAGAATTTATCTCATTTATTTGCAATGGCAACTTCGTTTATTTGCAAATTATTTTAACGCATTAGGTTAATATATTTCATACTAGACTACCCGAACAGCACAAGAAGTTGTAGTTTGGACATCATGATGCTACAAATGCTAGAAGGATTGACTGTTTGATTACAGTGGCCATTATAAAAACCGCATTATTACGTTTTCAAGATGTGTTTAAAATGGGAAATAATATTATGGTCATCGAAACGTAACTGGAACCAAATGATCACTAGCCTACATTGACTTTCTTTTTGATTATTATGACCGTTTTAATGCTAGCTACGAAACGATTTTTATGGCGAAAGTATAATCTGCAGTTTGGCTTTTTATGGAAATTATTTAGCTATAAAGTCGTCTTAAATATTACTTATTCAAATTTACTTAAGTAGTTATAGCTATAACTAAAATATACCTTTATATGCATAAAATCAAACACGATAGTACTGTGGTTATATTTTGGTTTTAAAGGGTGTTGTTAAATAAAATGGACATCCATCATCCTTATAATATAATATGCAGTTCCTGGTCAATAAACAATGAACAAGAGGGTCAAATCTATTACCGCAGGCATTATTCCTGTAAACTTACATAAAATACTCATAGGAACAAAGAGTGCCCCAGAAATATATATGTATATTTTAAGGATTAAATTAAATCGAAATGTATTGCTACGTACTCTCCAAAAAAACTGTCCGGGATTTTTTGGGGAGAGCCTTACGCCACACAAATGCTACGGCTAGCTGTCTATTGTCGGAGGCAAAAATCGAAGGCAAGAAAAATGGTGACTTACCCTAGATTGGCGCAGTGTACCAAACCAGTATACAGTACAAACTAGTATTCATGAACTATAGCTTTAATCGTTGCAAAACCAAATCCTATAAATAAATTGGAAATAGTGGTAGGTATCAAATAAATAATATTATCAGTTTCTAGTGATAAAAACAATTGAAATATATTTATTGTCTAAAGTAATGTACAGACATGAAGTATTTAATTTTGAATGGTGTTGGGTTTTGAACCAACGAGTTGAAACATAAAAAAAACTTAAATTCGCAATTAACAATATAATAATCCAAAGTAAAAATATTAAATAGTAAAGATGGTTATAATATTTAATGTTACATTAAGAAAAACTATTAAACAGTAAAAAAATAAAACGTTATATTTAATTAGATAATATTAACAGAAAATCAGGATTACACGCAAACAAACAAGTCTCGCCCCAAAAGGTAAATTCGGGCGCCTTTCCCTGCGTCTCCAGTGGAGTTACCAAACTGGAAGTCCCCCAAGTAGCCTCCGGTGTCAGCCGTCCAGTACATATAGCAGATTATTAAGTAAATGATGGTTCTAGCAGCTCAATCGTATGTTAAGAGGAAACCCATCATCCAAATTCCAAATTGTAGAAAAAACGTGATTAAACCATAAAATACCAAATGACGTCTTCGTGCTTATCACGTGACTTATTATTTTCTATACTGGTTTGATATTGGTTTGATTTTGGTTTGATTTTCTATACAGGTTTAATATTCTTTTGAAGTTCATTTAATTTCATGTTCTGATATGAACTGAATTACCATAAAAGAAAAGAGAAATATTGTTTAACATTTGGTAGGTACGTTGAGAATTAAATTTTATATATTTATATATATATATATATATATATATATATATATATATATATATATATATATATATATATATGGTGTCATGGTCTGCTGCACCCATCTCCTGATTTCGAGCGCGGCTTCGTGTAATGCGTGTGTCTGTGCTTATGTCACGGTCTGTTGCACCCATCTCCTGATTTCGAGGGCGACTCCGTGTACTTGGTCCTATTAGATTAGCTCTGGTTGGGTCCTCTTCGTGTGTTCGTTGCGTTATGTTTCTTGCTTCCTCATGGACAGCAGCATGCAATACCAGAGCAGGCTTCCATGTGGTAGGTAGTCTTTGGGTGTCATCTCGTGTATTTAGATTGTGTGGTCTTTTCTCTATTTCTATGGCCTCCCTGATGATTCTTGACTTGTAATGCTCAATATTGGCTAGTGTTTTTGTTTTGTCGAAATCAATCCTGTAGTTTTGACATGTTGAGCTAAAGATGATGTTCTCTCGTCTTTTCTAACAGCGTTTATGTGTTCTTCGCGTCTTGCACTTATTTTTCTGTTGGTCTGTCCTATGTATGATTTGTTGCAATCTTGGCAAGGTATTTCATATACCCCTTGACTTTCTAGAGGAATTTTGGTCTTTGGATTTCGAAGAATGGTACTGATTTTCTTGTCGGTCTTAAAAGTTGTTTCTATTTTATGTTTACGTAGAAGTTTGCTTATTTTATCCGTTGTTCCTTTTATGTATGGCAGATAGGCTTTTGCTATGGGTTGTTCGGAGTCCTCTTGATTTCTCGGCCGAGATGGTTTTGACAACTTCTGTATTCTTTGTTGTGTGAACCCATTCTTTCGCAGCGCTTTGTGAAGAGTTGACATTTCTTTTTTTGAGGTTGTCTGCATCTGCTAGTCTCTGCGAGCGTGTGACTAATGTCTTTACTACTGAGTTTAGTTGTGCTGGATGGTGGTGTGACTGTGCATTTAGGTATCTGTCAGTGTGAGTGGCTTTTCTATAAACTGTGTGGCCTAGACTTCCGTCCTGCTTCTTCTTGACCAGTACGTCGAGAAATGGTAGCTGACTGTCAGTCTCTACCTCCATGGTGAACTTAATTTTGTCGTGTATACTATTCAGATGTTCTAAGAAGTTAGTGAGATTCTCTCTTCCATGAGTCCAAATCACAAATGTGTCGTCGACGTACCTTAGCCATAGGCTTGGTTTTAATGGTGCAGATTGTAGTGCTCGAGTTTCTAAATCCTCCATAAAGAGATTGGCAATAACTGGAGATAGGGGGGAGCCCATCGGGGCTCCTTCGGTTTGTCTGTAGCGTTGTTCATTGTATGTAAAATATGTATTATTTAGGCAATGTTGAGTTAGCCTAAGAATATGATCTGCTGGATGATATTTTCGCTTGATAATGTCGAGTGACTCCTCTACGGGTACGTTGGTGAACAAGGATATGACATCGAAGCTCACTAGAAGATGTTCCGCTTGGACGGTCTGATTTCTTAATAACTCAATGAAATGGTCTGCATATGCAGTATACCCGGAAAACGAATTTAACATTCACCACCCGCGAAAACCTGAAAAACAACATATATATATATATATATATATATATATATATATATATATATATATATATATATATATATATATATAAAAACAAAATAAAAATTACCTCTGTTGAATTACACTCATGTAAGCGGGTTTCATAAATTACTATTAAAGTGTATTAAAAATCACGTACCGAGTTTGTTTGGACTGTACCAATTCAAAATTCAGATTCAAATGGCAACTCGTGGTTTCCTTCCTCCGAAGTAAACTCTGTTAAAACAAAAAAAATGTATTACCACAGTGTCACCAACTCTAACTTAAGGAAACAAATTACACTGAATTAAGTGCATTTAAAGCAACACGGGTCTGCATCATCTAACCGTAAAACTCATAAGCTAATCTCGAGTATTACTGGTTCTATAACCATCAATTACAGATATCTGTACTGGCACGTGAAAACTTACTAATTTTTGAAATTTATATATTTCTTTAATCTGTCTTTGGCACAAATTACATATCTTCTTGAACCTGTCATTCTGATACAGATTACAGAAAGCTCTGGAATATCAAAAATATTAAAACAATAACCAAAAATATAGTTACCTTAAACAAGCGTAAATGTTAACAATCTCTTTATTAATCAAAAAAATTAAATATTATATAACCTGGCTTAGCTAGGCTTCGGAAGTCTACTTGGAGACTATAACATAAAATAAACATATATTAATTAAGATAGCAAAACATAGCCCTACAGAACAATGTTAAAGTTTACAACAAAAATAGCAATATACTGCTATCGAATATCTGGTAGCTTAGTAGCTAGTTTCACCTACATAAACCTAACTTGTGCACTATACGAGGAGACCAAAATATAAGAGAAATATGACCTAGTAATATTGTATTTTAGAGAGACGTAATAATGGTATTTAGCCATGTTACAGTATTAGTATACATTTGATAACTTCAAAGAGCTCAATCGATGGTGGGTTATCAAAACTAATTAAAATATTGAATTAGTAAATTAAATCGTTATTTTAGAGGTAAATTTAACAAAATATTGAAAATCCAACGTAATGGCCGTCGTTTGGTTTGTTTTTGTTTGATAGAAAACGTGGCGGTAAGTTGGCATAATTTGGCATATGTTTTCGGTAATGATTCTAGAAATAAGGCAGAATATAGCTAAAATTGTACTAACAAACTTTTTTAGTCGAATCGCAAATTTAACTGGTAATGTTGACCAAAGTGCAACCAGAAATCTAACGAGCAATTCGGTTAAAATGATTAGCAAGTTTCCTCGTCAAAAAATGGTGAAGCTATGGTCTATAAAAAAACATAACCTCTCGTTTGTTTCTGACGCAAGAGGCACAGGCACACCGTATGGAATATAACAACATACATTTCATTCCTGAAATAACACCTATCCACTTATTTGAGTTCTATATTTATTTTATAATGGTTACTATTAACTGACATATTATTATGCAGAAGAGAAAATTGCTACTATTTTATATGGGGGTTCACTACCACTACATTTTATATTGTTTGTGCATTTTGATTTCATCATTATTTAAGACGGCCATGAAAAGAGCTAATGTCACAACACTTCTTAGATAGCAGCACAATGCCCTTTTCCTTTATAATATTAACATTTAACAACATCACTGTTTAATATAACTTCCCGTCAGTAGGTGACGCAAATGTTAGCCGTAAGTTATAAACACAGTGAGCCAAAACTACATATGCTGCAAAATTTACATAATACACAAATCATTGGCAAAGGATTAACTTTTGATAAAAATAATATGTTTTTGTTTAATTATGTTTAAAAAATTATCACCTTCCCACCTAGTATATTTTAAATAGGTTTTTTTTTCATTAAGAATAATGAGCCTTGTTTCATTTTTGTTTTTTATTAAAAATGTTGGGAAAATTAAACAAGTGAATAATTTGGTGAAGCTACAAAGACAGAAAATATATGGATAAAAGTGTCAACGTTAACCAGTGACGTCTGATGGATTTAGGTTATACAATATCTCAATATTGTACCATGGAACCCAGGCACGACTATCAGTACTGATTGAAGTTTCGCAGAAAATAAATTGTGAAAAAAAGTTACAAAAATGCGTAGCCTTTCCAGATTACTTCTAGACCATTAGTAAAATCATTGCAAACTTTTTTTTTTCTTAATCAGAAGGAAAATTTATCACCCCGTTTTTTTGTTTTCGAAAATTTTGATTTTCATGCAAATGGCATTTTTGTAACTTTTTTTTCTCTACTTTTTTTCAGTTTGTTTTTTCTGCAAAACTTCTTTAATCAGTACTGATAGTCGTGCCTTCAAATATTGCTTGGGTTTCATGCTTCAATACTGAGATATGATACAACCTAAATCCACTAGCCGCCACTGACTAACCAATAGAAGTATATTTCGGCAGACATAAATTTTTTATATCAAAAGTAAATCAAATCACTGAGTTATTCATTCATTTGTTTGATTTTCGTGAATATACGCCAGGAATTATCCAGTAAGTAAAAGAAAAAGAATTCGTCCATTTAATTATAACAAATGCAAACATATTACTTTCAACAGTTCACCAAGAAAAGGTAATACCAATCTTTCTACCTTTTCTAATCTGTACAAAATCTTCTTCACCATACGTAAATATGTTATATTTTATTTCACTTTCTGTAATCTTATTAGGTACCTGAAAAATTCGTCTCATTATTCATTAATTTTTTCCGAAGCCCATGATACAAATATTTCAATATTTGTATTATGTCCCAAACAAAAATATGAACGATATTGTACATTATATCAAAGATTATACATACACATTTATTACGCTTCACAATAAAAGAAGTAATCCAGGAAAGTAAATACATTGAACTGGGAAAAGTAGCCACATAACTGAACTGGTCAACTGTAGTCTAAGATGCAAAAAAGGCTGCCCAATAGAGTGCTTTGCACTAACTATCTCACTCCCCCTTAAAAGTCTGCAATTATTAGAATTGAGTGTGTTCATTTCTGTGTTTTTTTTGTACTTTCTGTGATTTTTGTGCCAATGATGTATGATGGTTTTAAAGATGCCGAAAAGTATAGGAAACACGGAAAAAAGGACTCATCCTGCGAACGCAATTAAATTAAGTTGGATAAATAGACTTAAAAGTACTGTAAATACAGATTGCCTGTACGTACATCTCTCTCGGCCTACAATCCGCACATGGCAATAATGCCTTAGACGAACAAGCGTAAATTGGTATTTTTTCACACATGAGGTGTTCACAATGTTCGCATTATGATGGACCGATGTGTATACATTAAATCTGTTTATTGTGATGAATAAAGACAATATATTTATACCGGTTTTTTTTTCAAACATTTGCATTTGCAAGTTTGATAACCAAAATATGTTTTATATGATTACAAATTTGTTAAAAAAACAGTATTTTTAGGGAATAATAAAGAAATAATTATTGGGTATTACATAAGCATCCTTTCAAACCTAACATAACAATAACGAAAACCTATAGTTTTTTATAGTTTATACTGTCATTCTTACCTGAATGCGCCAGTACTAAAGTTTCAGATAGATAGTGAATAGTTGAGTTAGTTTCTACAATAAAATATATTGTATTAGATTCAATATTTACCTAAAACTTTTATACTGGTGCATTCAGATAAAAATAACATAAAAACTATAGATTGTTATGTTAGGTTTGAAAAGATACTTAGTAATACCCTTTAATTAATTCATTATTTTTTTCATAAACATGAAGCAAATAAAATGCCAGATTAAGAAAAAAAAACAGTGTTCCAACACAAAATACACGTTATCTAAACAAACTGAATTGACAATTTTTTAAATTAAGTTTTAATCCTGATGCACAAAAAATATGACCGTCTGAAATAAGCTTACCTGAAGGATAAACAAGTTTGTTTTTAAATATCTTTTTTTTTGTTTCAATATTTTACTCTACATTTCAATGCCAAAAGTTATCTTATGACTCGTGTTCGATAAATTTTATTTACAGTTTTTTTCAGACTTAGCATAGCAAGGTCGTTTACTTTAGAAAATCCACCCTGTAAATCTGTACCTTGAAAATTTTCCATGTTATACAAAATAATATTCAAAGGTGGGATAAAGTGGCAGCGATTAGACCACAGACATTATTAAAACATTTTAAAAAATGCGATTTATCGCATATTAAGTTTTTGTTGTCATTACAAACTATTTTTTTTTGCAAAATATCAAAATATGACGACTTCCCACAGGTAAATGGTAAATATCCATGAGATTCTATTTCATATAATATCATATACTATGAAATGAATTGAAGTACGCTTGCGGTTATTTTCAATTCTCCTTAGACCAGTTTTTTTTGTCACTGTACCAAACCAGCATTTCAAGTGATGCAGATTTCTATAAAACAAAGTTTGAAAGCTGTCACAGGCGCCATTTACATTATAATACCCAAATTTCAAATTCTTCTGTTTGGTATATATCTTCGTTAATAACGGCGACATATTGAGGCAACAATGGTCTACCAATAATAATTTTTAAAAAATTCTGTTCTTTGCTTTTAATTCTGCGTATTTCGGTTTAATTTTCGAGAAATAGTTTGAAGTTCATCTGAGGGAGATGATAAATTTTGGTAATGATCAGTGACACAAAATTTTGATTTGTTATTGTTTTTTGATTCATTATAACTTCATTAATATACCGTATTTAGTAATAAAAAATTATTAACTCCTAGTTTAATATCATATCTACATGTATAACACTTCAGTTTTTTGAAAAAGTGTATAGTTTTTGATAAGAACAGAATTGTATGAAGGTCTGTTCCTTGGATTTTTTCTTCATGCCCCTCTTAAGAGGGCTAATCGAACCAGTGTTTGTAAGGTAATTTTTCAAAATTTATTTCTTCCATACGGTTTGGTCAAATTACACCAAATTTGGAGGATCAGTAGTTGAAAGTGTACTAGAGAGTACATGTATATCTATTTTAATTAATTTTCACTTTATGTAGGGAAAATTTATACTGTAAATATAAGTGAAATTTGAACGTGATTAGCTCTTGAATTATGATATCAATCGGTAAAATTCGAGGTAAAACTCATACATGGCTTCTAGAATGAATCTTATGCTCAGCAAGTTTCAAACCTTTATTCCGTACAGTTTGGTTAAAATGAATTTTCTAAAGAAGTATCTTTGTCACTACAAATGGAGCAAGGAAGTGTTACCTCTAACGGGAATCGCACCTCAATGAAGTCGGTGAATAAAACGTCCAGTGAAGGTATAGTCAAGAGCAAAATTATTCAGCGGCGCATGTATAAAAACTTTCTAGAGAGTGACACAGCTATCCGAAGCTTTTTCCCGATTAGGCCCCTTAATTTACTACTTTAAATATGTACGTAAGAACTTCGTTTCTTGAGAGATTCAGGTATACGCCGATTAAATTTGATGTTTCAGGAAGACCCTTTTTCACAGAACGTATTTAACAAATACCGGATTGAACCAATTACCTTCAAGGATTAATTGTTATTCCAAATATTTCACTAATAAAACAAATTGACCTTTTGTTCAAGGCAG
Source organism: Rhamnusium bicolor (assembly GCA_029963845.1). Classification (NCBI taxonomy): domain Eukaryota; kingdom Metazoa; phylum Arthropoda; class Insecta; order Coleoptera; family Cerambycidae; genus Rhamnusium; species Rhamnusium bicolor. Next base: position 121,454 of record JANEYF010004297.1, on the reverse strand, counting down.
TTTTAAAATAAACATTAATACAAGTGATCGTATACAGGGTATACCAATTTTAAAGAACCCACTTTGGTCTTATTACAATGGAACATCTCATTAAAGGAAAAATCACTTCGTTATAAATTATAAAGAGATAATATAATTAAATTAAAGTGAAAATAAATAAATATACTATAAAGAGGGCGAAGATATAATAAACTATTATCTTTGTTTTGTTTTTTTACAAACAGCATAATTATTAGATACATAATATAAACCTAAATTTTTACTTGTATACTGTTTCAATTAATTACATACGTCAAACAGTTAAAGTGTGAAGCAAAGATAAGAACACAATTTGGTTATAGTATTTTACAGACACGAGTTTACATTTAATTTCAGTCAGTGAATGATTTTGAGGATTAGTTTCACTATCTGTCATATATTTAGATATGAAGTGTGTTAACATTGCCAACAATACATTGTTTTAAGGTTGTATACCTACTCTGCTGTTTAATCCCAATACAGGCTCTTATATCTACAAAATTACTTTAAAAAAGGGCATTTAGTAACGACTTCTTTATTATTTTAGTCGTAATGCAGAATTAACAGCTAAGAAAATCGCCAAAGAAAGTAGTCATACATAGTGAGTGATAAGTGTATTTCTCTGGTGGTAAGTGCTACTACTCGTCAGACATCACTGATGTCTTAGTGATTGATAGCGACCTGCAAAGCAGGTACCAAGAGCTACCATCTCTAACCCTGGTGGGATAAACTGTATACTGAATAAGATTTACATGAAACAACTACTCAGCGGACAGAAGCCCCGACCTTCATTGAATTAAACCTACAAGTCTTGTTTGGTAACCAAGATCATTTGTCAATTCCTCACTAGACACAGACCTGTTTCGAACTTGTTATGTTCTCGTCAGTATGTCATATAATGGAAAAGACATATAATAATAGCAAACCGGCTAGCCTAAATCAGACTAAACAAGACAGACATAGTGAGTGATAAGTGTATCCTTCTGGTGGTCAGTGCTATTACTGATGTCTTGGTAACTGATAGCGACCTGCAAAGTTGGTTCCAAGAGCTGCGACCACTAATCCTGATGGGCTACACTATATACTGAATAAGATTTACAGAAAACAAATACGCAGCGGACAAAGGCCATTACTTATGGCATACTGACGAGAACATTCAGTGAATCAGCTACCAAACAAGATTTACAGGTTTAATTCATTGCAGATCGCTGAGTAGTTGTTTCCTGTAAATTTTATTCAGTATATCGTTTAGCCCACCAGGGTTAGAGGTCGCAGCTCTTAATTTATTCCAATTATTAAAAATGGCGGGCTGACACATGATCTCGTTGACACCCGGTATAGTGATAATTTTAGTATTGTTGCATAACGATTCGTCCCCTAGCATACCGGCTCAGTCCGTGTTTGATAATGAGTTTATAGTGAAAAATTATTTAATGTTAATTACTCTATATTTAAATTAGATCGAATTTTTTCTTTAACGAATACAGGGGTTAGGTATTCTAAGGATTTTTCTCACTGAAATGGAACGGTAGTAGGTATACCTTATTTCGAAAACTATTTCACTCATGTAGTACCATTTTGCTGCAAACAGAGGCTGCATCTACTTAAAATAATGTGGTTTTTTTAATTGAATCTATTTCTATTTTTCTTTTAATACCGGCAATATTTTGTGGTTTTTTTCATAAACCTTGTTTTTAATATGGCCTCATAGAAAGTAATCTAACGGGGTTAGGTCTGGACTCCTCGACGGCCATTAAATTGGTTCCTTTCATATCATATTCACAGTGGATACTGCTCGTGTACCTTGTTTAAGTTGTGATTGGGAGCACCATCATATTTGTTGTAAATGAAATGTACAGAATTACCTTAATTTTTGAAATAAATAAATTTATTTAAATAATTTTATTTGTTTTCATAGACATTGTTTTAAAAGATGCATGAGTTGTTAACACTGGTACACTTGGGTTAGATACATGTAACACCTTATTTCCCCAGGGTTTGGCTTAGGTATGTGGATGATATTTTTGCAGTGTTTAATACAAAAGTCACTGATATTGACAACTTTGTTTCTAAATTAACCAGTCGTTTCGCGTCAATTAAATTCACATATGAAATTGAAAACTCTGAACAACTACCTTTTTTAGATGCATTAATAATTAGAAATAGTGAAAATAAGTTAGTATTTTATATATACAGGAAGATACCAATACTCTAAGATATATTCCTAAAGACTCACCATTGTGCTCAACACAAAATGGCGAGTTTTAATTTTCTAGTATGTTTAGTCCATCGATTATTAAGCTTCCCCTCAATACGGAGAGGTTTGGAAAAGAAAAGGCTTGATTAAGGATATACCTACGAGTAATGAATATTCTGTAAGTTTAATTGATAAAATAATTAGGAAACGAATATTTAAAGAGACACTTCGAAATTCCTCGACCTTTCAAAATTAAATAGAAAATCCGAAATTTGTATCGATTAAAGATACAGGTGTGACAGTAGTTCATTCATCGATAAATAAACTATACCAACTTTTAGGCAATCCAAAAGACAAAATTGAAACAACGAAAAGTCGGGGATTTACGAAATTAGCTGTAAGGACTGTAATCAAAAGTATGTTGGACAAACTAGATGATCAATTCAAACTAGATTTAAAGAGCATTTGGCCCATCTCAAATACAGTAGAACAGAAAAGTCTAGTGTTGCCCAACATGCATTTGAGAACAACCATAAAATAGATATTAGCAATTTAAAATTTGAATGTTTGGAAATCACAAAGTGTAAAAATAGTATGAATAATGACAGAGGGTCAATTCCAAATAGCGCGCCTTATTGGTCCGAACCGTGACAATAGTTTAGGTATAAATAGGATACATTGTTAGCATAAGGTTAGTTTTAATCATATCCAGATGATGCTAACTGTTGGCGAAACACGCGTCGATAGCAGTATATGGTGTTCTGGTGTTTCGTGGAAAACTACGTCAGTGTTATCTTCACATCAAAGGTTCCAACCCATTTCAGGACTTGTGTTGTTTCAAATTGAAATCCTAATGTCTTATTAAATATAAAAGATATCACATTTCCATTTCCACATTAATACAAAGTGTCAATGTTTATACTTTTGAGTTTTTACGGTCATAACTTTTTTATTTGACGTTTGTTTCTTTTTTATTTTAGAATTCGAATTTCTGAGATGAGAATACACAGTTTTGAAATTGTCTTCTTAGGTGAAAAATCAAGCAATGAAATCGAATGAGGCACTTAAAATGATCATCCTGTATAAAGCAGAAATCGCTAAGAGTCAGCTGATACTTAAGTAGTAGGACAGTTTCAGATGAAAGTATATTAGATTAGATTAGCTAATTTTGGAGCCTGTGCGTCAATTATTTCGTTATCTGCTGGTCGAACTTTTGGAAAAAGGCTTACTTTCTTACGCTTTTGTGAGTTTTTTAACGGTGCAAAAATTCTTAGAAATATACAATCAATGTGCTTCCCTGCTTTGTAGGGCTTAACAAACTTTTATAATTAATTTAATTCGTGCTGCCAAAGTAAATTGTTAGTCAAATAATTACTATTATTCGTAGTCAATAAAGTTCGCTGCAACTTTTATTTGTTGATATTTTTTCTTATCATTTTTTAACGTCAGCCTATTTCCCCTACCAAAATCAATCACCGATGTGAGGAGACGAGCTATCTCCAGCCTGGAAAATTTGCCGTATCTATCGTTTGTCGAAGAGTTGGGAACTTTTCCTTGTCTAACAACTGTCCCTTGTATATATACAAGGAACCGACGTACAAGACGCGAAATGACTAGGACAAGATTGCTGTGTTCAATTGATCATGTCACAAATAGGACAAGTCTTTTTTGTGTTTTGGAAGACCTGTGTTTTGATTTCTCCCTAGCTGGGTTATTATTTGTTCTGTTTAGTTGGGCGCCACGTAACGCTGCCACGAAATAATTTTAGGTTTGTTTGCCTTTGTGTTTGATGGTAGGAATGGAATATTCTCAAGGTGTCGATTTTGATTATACGTAGAGGTAAAGTAGCCTTAGCCTCGTTGAATTTTCTGTGTGCCTTTGGCTATGCTAGCAGAGCTGAGTAAGATTTCAGCAACTCCTCTGCGGCGGTTCTTGAGGGACTTTTTTTCTATCTCAGACTTTGTAGCTGAAAGATTTAATCAAGCGGCTTATGCTTTTTATTTATTTATTAGGCCTTTAAAAATTTTCACATGGGGTCCCTAGCAACTTGGCTTCTTTCTAGCCTGAAAATGACTTTAAGAAATACTGAAAATATTCTTTTAGGCAGCTTTTATGTAAAAATAAAATTGTCTATGCAAAAATGTCTTTTTACTTCCCTGCAAATGCGTTTAGAACTATGAAATTTATTTTTTCATAGTCGTTGAGGGCCAAAAAATAATTTGAACAGAGGGTTCCTTACAAAATGGAATTTTACTGATGATATTAGGTGATTTGTGTGTAAAATTTAAAAGTCGTTGAGACCAAAAATAAAATTGGACAGGGAGTCCTTTAGGTGAAAGTAAAATTCACAATCACAAAACACTTTCAAAAAATTTCTTGAAAAATTGATGAAATTCAACAGACTGGACGGCAAAGTTGATCTACAACTCGGATACCACTAGCATGCCTAAAAGGTCGCGCTAATCTTAACAACTTTTCTTAAAAATGAACGATTTGTAAAACCAAAAAAAAAAATTTTAATTAAAATTTTAATTAAAATTTTTCTGTTGGATTCGAAAAAAAAAATTTTGAGCAGTGTATCTTTTTATACTATATGTTATTTTATTAAAATCAAAATAAATTTGAAAAATTATTTTCAAACGACGAAGTCAAAAGTTATTGAAAATTTAAAAATTAATTTTTCTGTCCTGGTGGACTAACAAAATGATTTAGATGAAATTTATTTTTTCTACAAATTTTGGCTGTCGATCCTTAAAACTCAAAAAAAGTTCAATAAATTCTGAAATTTTTATAGCAACCTAGTAAACACTCGGGAAACTTAGAACTAACCAAATTTTGTTGAATAAATGAATTTTAAGTCAAGTGAAGCTTTAATTTTAAAACAAGTTAAATTTTCTAATATAAAACTGAGGTTCGAGAATTTAACTTAACAAACCTAGCCTTGCGAAAAAAAATTATTTTGAAAAAATTATTCTGTCTCTAAGTATGTAAGTCAGTTCCTTACCATGTCGTCGGAGATCTCAGCCGATAATGTTCTTTTGTATAAATATTTAATTTTTTATTATTAGACAACCTACATCCGTAGGAGCCCGCCTGTGGTTTTTTAAGTTTAATAAAAAAAAAATGTAGATTTTTGGAGTAAAATCTGATGACGGAAGACTCCTCAAGCCAAAATCCACGGATGATAAAAGTTGTCGAAGAAATGCTTCTGGTTTTCTGCGGTGAATGTTTCAAAATCATTTTATAGGTGGTGGACGCCATCTTCGTGTCTTGAATAGCAAAAAATAACCCTGGTGCGTGGAGAAATTTTTTTAGTGCCTATTTTACGACTTCTGGGGCCCGTGTGAGATCTATTACATTTGAAACGGTCAACGAGGGACTGTCCTTAAGGCTCTAGATCAACTGGTGTTTTATAATGGGGTTCACACCCGCCAAAGAGGAATTATTTTACTTAAAAATAATTGAATTTAATACCACGATGCTTGCTCTTCATTGTCGAATGGTGGAATCTGTCTTAACTTGTTTACAATTTTGTATTTATAGGGGTTGTGTCGTCATCTATTGCGATGTTAACATGATGTCATGTTTTAAAAGCGCGTAGTAAAAATAAAATCTACCCCGCTCGAAAGCTCCGATTTGCCAAAGCTCCCGATACAGCTGGTCTGCTACATGGTGTACCAAACTTCATTCTGACAAGTTTAAGTCTCGTATAAATATAACTAGCGGTTAATGAGATGCTATGGAAACAATGATTGTTGCCTGAAATTATTATTATTTTCTCCTTAAACTATTTTACTTTGATATTAATTGTTATTTATCTAATTGACTTTGTAAAAATTAATTTTTTGGTGTGTGCGACTAGCATCTATTAAAATTTTTACTATTTTATGATGGCTTTGGCCTCTGATAATTATTTGCTTCTGTTGACCACTGAAATTAGAATTTTGTGGGGTCTCTCGGCTTGCAGTAAAATCGTTCAGACCGGTTTGTATTGCTTATGAACATCTTTATGAGTTTTGGTTATTTTAATGTTTGTAAGTGCACCGCGGCACTCGCCGTCGCGCATATGCTGTGGAGCGATTTTTTTTTTAATGAAAATTAGTTTTTTCTATTTCGGCTTTTAAAAATCGGAGAACTGAGATAAAAAATTGCGATGTGAAGCTTTGAATATGGTTTTCATTCTTTATCTAAATTGCAAAAAAAATGGTGTGATGTGATATTTTGAATCCGTGTAATTTCGGTCTAGGGCATTTTTTGAATGTTTCTAATGGCTGAGAGAATTCCATGTGATCTGGGTGATTTTTAGTAACATTATTCTTTTGAGATAATTAAATATTTTATAGAATTTTGGTTCTACTTTAAGAGTGTGATTTGTGTGGTTGAGGAGTCTTCGTTTTTTGATCAGTGCTATTTATTAAAATGAAAGTTAAAAATTCTTACAACAAATAAAAGAGGTAAGTTCCTAATGAAAAAAGGGAAAATAATAAATTAATATTAAGTAGCACACGCGCGTGTCCCAATGGTTCAAAGAACTTGGTTCATTAGTTTAAGTTTATGTAAATTATCTAGGTTAAGTTATTTGTCATATTTATAAAATATTTTTTTGTAATTATGCTGAGGCTTCAAAGTATTACACGCCAAAGCAATTATTGATTAATAATAGGACAGATAGAAATATATTTTTGTAAAATTAAGATGTGTTTGAATAATCTCCAATTAGATATCAAAAGATATTACATGGCGATCCTGCCAGTCCTGGACTGATAAATGGCAGTCATTTAATAGTAAATTAATTGGTTTAGAATAGGATATAATTTATAATGGTTTTAATAAATAAAGAAGAATAATAATTATGTTATTATGGATTATTTTATAAATTAATAAAAATGGGAAGTAGTCAAACAAAGGAAGAAGTCATGGGCTGGTAATAGCGGTGGACAGACAAAGGATATAGAAAATACTCCTAGCTTTTCTATAAAAAATGTAATCGAAATAGTGGTAATAATGTTGGCTGTAGTAGTGATAATGGTGTATTGCTATATGAAATGCAAAAAGAGACTAGAAAAGAAGATTCGTACCGAGATAAGAGCAAGTCAAGAAATTGTATAGGAAGCAGCAGGTTTTTTTTAAGGTTTTTAGGAAAAAAAATTAATTAGCAATATATCACATGGTAAAATTAAAAACATTGTAAAGGAATTTAGACATTTTTTAAAAGAGCTAACTGTTTTTCATCGCAATTTAAAAAAAGACAGTGTCCTTCTTGTGAGACAAAAAGACAGTAAAGTAACAAGCCGTAAGTTTAAAAAATTAGATAAGTTTAAGTATAACTATGAAAGTTTAAAAGATTTGTACAATAAATCGAAAGAAGATGTTAAGTTTTGGGGATGGAATTAAGGGGTATGTAAATAATAATAATAATAATAATATGGGGTGCAAAGGACCGGCAACCTCCACGCTGGTGCACCCTGGACAGGCAGAGGCAACTCTGCCTGACGAATGCCGGCCGGGGGGTACCAAGGCTAATCACCTAGTACCCCTTACACTTCTGGTTCCATACAATCTCAGAAGAAGGGCCCCTCACGACCAACCCCAATCGGATGGGGGTCAGAGACAAGTGGGAGGGGCCTCACCGGAACGTCTCAATCATAACGACCGCGACGGACAAGGACGCTTTAAGTGGACAAGGGAACTTCGGGATGACTTGCTGACCTGCCGCGAGAGTAGCGAACCTGAGCGAAGGGGATACATGGCGCGATTACATGCACTTTGGTGCGAAATGCATCCAGAGCATCGCGCCTTCTCTCAACAACATCTGAGAGATCAAGTATCCTTTTTGCTCAGGACAGGTTACGTAAGGGCACCCCGTCAGCTGGAAGAACTGCCAGCCGCAGTACCACCGCGGCAATTACCAGCTGATGGGGAACATCCTTTAGAGTTCACCGATGTAGATTTAAAGACGAGGGTTAGCCTTAACACCAGGGCTAACTTAAAGCCACAAGACCTGGCTAGGATGGACGCGGTCATCGATGAGGAAATTCCGGAAGATGCAGACATCTGGCAAATCAACTGTGCCGTGTACAACGCCGCGAAGCAACTCGTCCCCCGTGTGAGGTCAACCAATCACGGGGTCGAGAAAGCCAAGCGGCGTGTACAAAAAATTGAAGGCAAGATACAGTCGGCCAGACAACACGCTTCTCGGATCCAGAGTGTGGTGGAATATAAGACGACTGGTAGAGTTTTTACTCCCAGGTTCCGGCGCATAGCTGCCGGATTAAGACGTCAACACCATACTCTAAATCTGACAGTGATGCTTACCATCAAGCAGCACTGTCTAGATAGGATCCGAGCGCTCATGGCGATAAAGAAAACATTGAAGAGGCGGGTGAGGAGTTTGGAACAAAGCAATTTGTTCCGTACGAATCCATCCCGCCTCTTTCAAGAGCCACAGCGTGTTGTCGAGAATCCGCCGACTGTAGAAGATGTCGAAACCCTCTGGAAGGGAATCTACGAAACGACGCGTCCATTCAATAGCGACACTCCATCAATTGCACACTTCGAGGCTCTGTGTCACAGACATCTTGAAGAGCCAGAAGAAGTGTGTCCGGCAATCAGTACGGAGGAAGTCCAACAAGCACTTGTTGATACCAAGAACTTCGCTGCCCCGGGCCCAGACGGCATTAACAACTGGTGGTGGAAGAAATTTCCTTCCACTCACCGCCGTCTGGCGCGAGTTTTCAACTCATGGTTGAACGAGGGGCAGCAGATTCCGGACTGGTTCGTCGAGGGACGTATTGTGCTTATCCCCAAAAAGGGGGATCTTTCCGACCCGAGGAATTATAGGCCGATCACTTGCCTTAACTCCTGCTATAAGATATTTACACGTATCTTGTATGCTAGGACGCTGAAGTCTGTTGATCCGGTCTTCCAGCAGATACACGAACAGCGTGGTGCCAAGAAGTGCATGGCAGGTTGCAAGGACAGCCTGCTGATAGACCGCTGTGTTACACAAGATTCTGTGCAATACAAGCGGAATCTATCGATGGCCTGGATTGATTACCGCAAGGCATTTGATACAACATCACATGAGCTATTGTTGTACTTGCTCAAATGTCTTGCAGTACCAGCACCACTAGTGAGATGCATAGAACAGCTGCTGCCGCTCTGGAAGACCTGCTTCACCATAACATCAGATGCACAGCGGGTCACGACAGAGCAGGTGGCATTTAGGAGAGGAGTTTTCCAGGGTGACTCCCTGAGTCCTCTCCTCTTCTGCATCTCACTGCTGCCGTTGTCTGTTGGGCTCCGCCAAACCCGCGGATATCAATGTGGGCCACCCAGCGACCGGAGGCATAAGGGCACCCATCTATTTTATATGGATGACCTTAAACTTTATGCCTCCGGAGAGCGCGAACTACAAAACGCTCTTAGGGTGGTCGAAGAATATACGCGGGCTATTGGTATGGAGTTCGGGTTGGAGAAATGTGCAGTCGTCCACCTCAAGAGAGGACGATGCGGGGAATTCCCTGAAGATGCGCAGCTCGCAGACGGAAGCATCCTAAGACATCTGGATGCCGGAGAGACCTATACATACCTGGGTGTGCAACAAAGGCACATCCAGGATGTATCACAAATAAAAGATTCTCTCCGCGGCAAGTACAGACACCGCCTCCAAAATATTTGGTCCTCCGTACTTTCGGGGAAGAACAAGGTGTCTGCAACTAATATGCTTGCCGTTCCGATTCTGCTCTACTCCTTCGGAGTAGTAAAGTGGAGGGTAGATGAGCTGCGCCAATTAGATAGGGATACCCGCAAGAGGATGAATATTCACAGAAGTATTCATCCTAGATCGTCCGTTCCTCGTGTGTACCTCCCACGTCATCGGGGGGCCGAGGACTCTTGAGCCTGGAGTGTACGCATGGCAGAGTAGTTCTGAGTATGGCATGTAACATACTCAGGAGCTCAGATCCTCTCTTGCGGTTCGTAAAACATCATGAAACTGTAGGAGTGGGAGCAGGATTGTTCAAGGCAGCAAAAAGAGCCGCAGATGAACTCGGTCTCGCATTTGACATCAGACGAGGAGGCCGGCGAGGTGCTGATGTTGAGTCCGTCACCGAACTTCAGCCAAATCGTCTGAAAGCCCGAATCAGAGCTGCCGAACAGGAAAATCTGTTTCGGCAGCACGTCGATAAACCCCAGCATGGTGTCTTCTATAAGAACATAGAAACACTGGGTTTATCGACCAGGCTGACCTTCGCCTTTCTAAGGTCAGCAGGGCTTAAGTCGGAGACCGAGGGATTCATTATGGCCTGTCAAGATGGTGTTATCAACACCTTGGTCTACCGTAGCCGCGTGTGGCGTGTAGAGGTTCCTGATATCAACTGCACGACCTGCCATCAGGCGCCGGAATCGCTCATGCACTTACTATCTGCATGCCCTATATATGCGATTTCGGCCTACATCCACCGGCATAATGCGGCGTTACGAGTGCTATACTATCATCTAAGGCACTCGTACGGGGTAGACCAGACACCAGTGCTGCCTTACGTCCCCGGAGATATTGAGTCCGTTGTCGAGAACGAGAAATGCCGGATTTACTGGAACTACTCGTTCCCGACTGTCAGGCTAATCCAAGCCAACAAGCCTGACATAGTCCTCCTCGACCATCAATTCAAGGTGATGTATGTCATCGAGTTCTCGGCACCTGCGGAGAAAAACATCACTTTGAAGGAGGAGGAGAAACGGACCAAATACCGTGATCTCCGGTACGAGCTTCAAGTGCTGTACCCAGTCTACTCGGTTAAAATGGTCGTCCTAATAATCGGTGTACTCGGAGGTATAAAGCCTACACTGCTCTCGGAACTGAAGATCATACCGGCCTGTCAAAAATCAGCCGAATGGCTGGCATGCCAAATGCAGAAGACGGTCATTCTGGGTTCTCTCCGTCTGCTTAGGGCACATGATTTTGGTATCTACAGTCACTAACCCTGCGGGATGTGGGGAGTGGCTGTAGTTGATGCGCCGGCGCGACTTCCGTGAGGCGTCGGAGGCCACGGGAGGACTGACCGGCATCAGGAAACCGAAAAAAAAAGAAAATAATAATAATAATACTAAGGGGTGCTGAGGACCGGCAACCTCCACGTTGGTGCACCTGTTATCGCCGTTGTCTTTGGGGTTCGTCTTTTTTATTGCGGAGAAGCTCTGTTTATGGTGATGCTTCGAATTTTTATTTATAATAATGTTCTTGGGCGCCAGAAACGCAGCCACAGAGCTTTTTGTTTGATAATCTTTTACCCAAAATAGTCGTTTACTTGTTTTCGGGGAGTGGCGATTCCCATGGTCGATTTTCTTGGTTGAGGTTCCGAGCTTAGCTCAAGTATGAGACTCTGTGGAGATTGTTGGTTGGTTTACCTGGTTACAGCGCTAGCCACTCACAGCTAGGCCCCTGGTGTCAATCCCACGTCGGAAGCAATGTCCCTCGGTAGAAGTTCGGAGATTAAGTTGAAGCGCGGAGATATAGTTCTTGAGTAACACTAAGTTTATGTGGGTCCGAGTGGCCGGGAAAAGGTATAAAAAAACACACCAATATTTATTTCCTCCTAAGTTGGAGGGAGCGTATCGTTTTCTTCTTGTTTAAAATTGTCTGAAAGAGATATGGGGTGAGCCACTCGGGTAAACCACGACAACAGGATGCACAGTTACAAAATGTTATAGCAATAAAAGTTATGCACAAAATATTAAAATGTCAAAAGCTTTTGAAAAATTATACACTTTGAAAAATTTTTAAGCACAAGTTGAAAAAAGTTAATGTTACTGAAAAGTTTTTTGAAAAAAACATTTACTTAAAAAAAAAGTTAACACTAGTTTAAAGAAACTACAAGTTATGAAAAGTTTTTGAAAAATTAATCACTGAAAATTTTTTGTTTTAATGTTGGCTGAAAGTTCAAATAAAACAAATACCTTTTAAGTAATTAACAAGGTATATTTACATAAGTTTTGTGAAAATGTTTAACAGAGTTCTGCAAAATGAGAGCCTGTCTAAAAAATGTTATTTCCTCACTGAAAAAGTAAGTTACTGTGTGAGCACTGAAATATTTTAAAACATTAAAATAAACAGCAATATCCTGATGAATGTCTGTGGAGAAAGTTTATGCAATTGTCTGTGGAATAAATGGTTCTCACCCCTCCAGCGTCGGAAGGTCTTGTAGGAACGTAAGTTTAGTATGAAAATTGATAAGGGTTGTTTTAATTCCCGGCGCGGTAGAATTTCTTTCTACTACGCTCGGAAAACACTGGCTGAAACTTTAAAACTGTACGTATTTCGAGGTTTACGTCGTTTCGCGGTTGACCGATTTCTTTTTGAAAACTCGCACTTGAGAGTTCTTCTTGTTGTGTAAATGGTCCGCTGTGTGGGACTGGCTTGTAAACCAAAAGAATTGAAAAATTCTGATTGGCTGGCTAAAGAGCAGTATATAGGCTTGTGCCTGAATTGAGTGATGTGATTGGTCGAAGTAAGTGCTAGGGTCGCTGTGTACTTGCTAGACTTAGACTTGACTTGGAATAAATGAAAAATTACATTGACTAAATGATATGGGTTTGGCGGAAGTTTGAGCGCCGTTTTCGTCCAGAGCGCTCGAGTGAATCGGGCCCTGTATGCCCTAACTAGGCTCGTACTAATGTGCGTTTCCCGCGCTTTTTAGAAACTACCCTGAATACTCGTAATGAATGTGTTTAACCCTCTGGAAAGCTTGGATTTCGAGGTTCGGTTTTGTTTTTGATTTATTAAAATTGGTTGGACAATAAAGAAGTTACGGGCTGTTATTTAAGAATTTTTACAAGATATTTCTATTGAGTAGACTAAAACATTTTATTTGCATGTTATAATTATTATTTTAGTGTTGAAATGTAGCTGTAATTAATCTCTAATGGTCAATTAATAGTTTGAATGGTTTTGAAAAATAGTGCTGCTCGAAATCCTCGCTTTTGTCCTGGAGGCGAGCTGAGGCAGTGAAGTCGGTTTCAGTATACGGAGTGTCTGGAAAGAGTTTATGAGCTGCGGCATAATGATGAACCGGGCGTGCTGAGTATATAGATATGAAAGTATATGATAATAGCTAAATTCCTGTGCAAAAAGTTTCCGAAAATATTCATAGCCATTTGAGTTATATTGATTTAAAAATCTGAAAATTGGAAAGTACTACGAAATTTGACATTGAAAATGAATTATTTTGTATTTGATGTTTGTCTATTGTAAGATTTAATTATTTTTTCTGTAAGATCTGAAAGTTTACTGAAATTTGTAAGCGAAAAGCTGAAAATTAGTTCCATATAATAATATCCTGTCAGTGTTTTCCTTGCATTGTATGTATTATATTAGCTGTTTATTGAATTCTTTTGTAAAAAATTTATTTTTTTCGAGTGTCGGTTGATGGTGCTCGTGTCCTACAACACACCCTGGACAGACAGAGGCAACTCTGCCTGACAAATGCCAGTCGGGAGTACCAGGGCGAACCACCCTGGTACTCTTACTGCTATGGGTTTCTTATAACCTAAGAAGGGCCTCTCACAATCGACCTCAGTCGGATGGAGGTCAAGGACGATGGGAGGGGCCTTACCGGACGGTCCAAACGATGACGACACCGCAATTGTACATGGATGCTTTAAGTGGACGAGGGAACTAAAGGATGACTTGCTGACCTGCCGCGAAGGGGATACATGACGCGATTGCATGCACTTTGGTGCGAAATGCATCCAGAGCATCGCACCTTCTCTCAACAACACCTGAGAGACCAAGTATCCTTCTTGCGCAGGACAGGTTACGTAAGAGCACCCCGTCAGCTAAAAGAACTGCCAGCCGCAGTTCCACCGCGGCAATTATCAGCTGATGGGGAACATCCATTAGAGTTAACCGATATAGACTTAAGGACAAGGGTTAGCCTTAACACCAGGGCTAACCTAAAGCCACAAGACCTGGCTAGAATGGACGCGGTCATCAATGAGGAAATTTCGGAAGATGCAGACATCTGGCAAATTAACTGTGTCGTGTACAACGCCGCGAAGCAACTCATCCCCCGTGAGAGGTCAACCAATCACGGGAACGAGAAAAGCCAAGCGGCATGTAAAAAATCGAGGGCAAAATACAGTCGGCCAGACAACACGCTTCTCGGATCCAGAGTGTGGTGGAATATAAGACGACTGGTAGAGTTTTTACTCCCAGAATCCGGCGCATAGCAGCCGGATTAAGACGTCATCATTCACTATACTCTAAATCTGACAGTGATGCTTACCATCAAGCAGCACTGTCTAGATAGGATCCGAGCGCTCATGGCGATAAAGAGAACATTGAGGAGGCGGGTGAGGAGTATGGAACAAAACAATTTGTTCCATAATCCGAAAAAAAAAATGTAATAATGTTAGTAATAATAAATGTCTTTTATTCTTTTATCATTTTACAAATGTAGAAATTATGCAAATAAAAAAAATACGCACATACAAATATAAAGGAAAAAAGGAGCGAAATTCACAGTACAGTATGAACACTGAAGTCTACTCTTCCATTTAACTCTGACAAGTAATAAACATAAGATAAGTACTATATTAAGTTAACTAGACACAGTATTTCATTATTTCTTAATTTCTAGTTAGTTGTAGTGGTGGAATATAAGATAAAATAAATTATTTCGTTACTATTTTGTTCTAAGCTATTATATATTTTATAGATGTTGGAGGTAAAGGATCTTTCGAATTGTGCTGTCTTTGTAATGGAGCAGCCAAGATATTCTTATTTCTAACATTCTCTTTATAAATAACTAGGTTTGCAATTAAGAATAATTGAATGAAACAGAGTTGATGACTGTAAAGTAAACTGGTTTTGCATATTAAGCCACTGTATTTCTTTAAGCTTATGCGATATATGGTCATATTTTCATATCCCGAAAATGAAACGAAGGCAGGAGTTCTGAATTTTTTGTATCTTATACTTATAGGTCGAATCTAAACAAAAATAGTAAACGGTAGAGCAAGAAGAAAATTGTGACAAGACAATCGTTTCACAAAGAATACTTTTTATTTTCGTGTTTAGATACGACCTATGAGGATACAACAATCTCAGAGAGCTATAAGCTTTCTTTATATATTTGGATACATCTAATTTAAATCTAAATGAATAATTGTCCATCCATAATCCCGAATTCTTTGCCTCATTAACTACTTCAAGATTGACATTATTAAGTTTTAACTTTACACCTTTGACATACTTCTGATACAAAGTATTTGTGCTAAATAATAAAACCTTAGTTTTGGATACGTTAAGAGATAAGGCATAGCCTTTTTTAAGTTTTTAAAACGATTCTAAATCAGCATTTATGTTATCGACAGCCAACTTTAACTCATCAGGTTTAAAAGATAACTGCGTATCGTCAGCATACATGTGCATTTTACAACAGTTTATATATTTATGAAAATTAGTTGTATAAAGATAGATTCGGGTTTACGTACCTTGACTGCTAAATCACAAAAAAACAGCGTCGTGATCCGAAAATTATAATTTAATACACCAGAGTTGAATACATTGTTTTTATTTGAAGTTAGTATAACATCTATTAGAATAGCTGTATTCGGAACAGTTCTAGTGGGATCAGATAAGTTGCACAAGTTCATTTATTAAATTATTAATACACTGAAATCTTTAATACAAAAAATGTTTTAGTTGAAAACATATTTTCTGAACACGTTATGTAGATGATGTGTTTTGCATTTGGAGAGGTACGGAAGGGCAGTTAAATAAATTCTTAAGGCTTCTAAATTCACTTAATCAGAAAATTCAATTCACATTAGAAATGGTAAAAGACGAGGGTTTAAACTTTTTAGACACTAATATAAAAAATATCAACAATAGCTTAGAGTTTGACATTTATCGTAAACCTACTTGCACAGATACAATAATTTAT
Source organism: Rhamnusium bicolor (assembly GCA_029963845.1). Taxonomy (NCBI): domain Eukaryota; kingdom Metazoa; phylum Arthropoda; class Insecta; order Coleoptera; family Cerambycidae; genus Rhamnusium; species Rhamnusium bicolor. The sequence goes on along the minus strand of JANEYF010004297.1, from coordinate 105,293 downwards.
AGTAAATCTAAACAATCATTGCAAATAAAAATGGCACCATTCCACAGCTACATGCATCGCCTATTATCATTTCCATTAAGCGAAGAGAATTTTCAAGAAGTTAACTTAAAGAATTAATGAACACAAATTTTACTGTTCAGTATTCCCTGTACTCTTGACAAAGGCCTAAAATGCCGAAACACGTATAGAGTTTCTAATAAAATATTTTTGAAACATTAAAAAGCAAATTTCTTTCATATATTTAAAATAAATTATTAACTTGTATTGTATATTGAAAATCCATGTTAAGCATATCAATATTGATATCGTCGAGGCAAAAAATATTAGCGATATTTTTAGGCAAACATTTAGAGTAAGTATCAAGTTCATCTAAGCGAGTTACAGTTAAAGTTGGGAAGTATATAAATCACCCCACATATGATTTTCCTACATTTCACAAGTAAATTAATCCAAAGCTGTTCGATACTGCTAGTGGTTTCTATACAATCCAATTTAAATAATTAGCAACATATAGCCCAACACCTCCACCTCTAGTTTCTCGGTCTCTACGTAAAAAAAGTATAACCGTTTAAGTTAATAGAATCAGAAGATGCACTTGCATCAAGCCAAGTCTCAGTCACAGCGATAATATCCCACCGTGATTCATTCAAAATTTTTGAAATTATTAAAATTTGCATTTAACGATCGGACATTAATATGAATAAATTTTAATTTTTTTTCAGTATTGTTAGGCATTATAATAAAGTAATAAAGTATTGTGTGTCTATTACACTAAACTATTTTTACAAAAAAAGAAAAACTAGATAAACAATAAAAAATAATAAGAAATATAAAGAGATTAAATTAATGTTGAAAAAATATACTATTACTTTTCTAAGGTTGTGTAGTTTTTATTTACCGTAGATAATATTGATATGAAATGACAATGTATAAATAACTAAGGTAAGCTCATTGAAATTATACTAATCTGAAATAATGGAAGTAGTTGGTGTATTTACATCATCTTCAGAATTGACCTTAAATACCTTGCCATTAGCTTTAGCCATTATTTGTCCACCATTGCTTCACACGTTAGAGAGTCCAAAAGAATTTCCAGCTTGTACTAATAGTTTAAAACGTCTCACAGTTAAGTCTTCTTTTATGACAAATTTAGTGCCTTTCAATTACGATTTATTATAGAAAAGAGTTTCGAACTATTTTAGGGTGTAAAGTAATCGGTAAAAGCCTAACCCCTTTACTTGACCTCAGCCTATAACAACTTTCGATATTATCATCAGTAAAATTTGTATCAAGCTTTTCGTTGACTGTTTTTATAATCAAATTAATATCATGGTATTGATCCCTATCTATAGTTTGGCTTTCGGAACACAAAAAATTATTAAATTGTTACCTCGAGATTTTTGTTCCAGTTGCTCAATCTTAATTTCGAGTGATTTCACCTTTTTCTCATATTCCTTGAACTGTTTTTGAATAATTACTGGTAACTTTTCTAACATGATGCCAACAAGTCTCGTTAAAACTTATCAGAAGAAAATATTTTTTCACAAAATGAATTTGTGCATCACTTATTTTATCTTCTCTTTCATGTGCACCTCTAGTTTTACTACCCATTTTAATAACAATAAAATTTTAAATATTTGCAGAGCTACTGATTAAACGTCTACTCGCTATAAATACACATGAATCAATATTAATAAATATTTAAATGGTATTGAGTCAATTTTGAATGAATGATTACTGAATAATCCGAAATAGATGAAAATAGTTTAAAAATACCATTAAATTTCGATTTATCACGGTCAGAGTGGTCAGATACCGAAGAAAATATATCAGACAAATTTTATTTAAAAACAGCAGGAAGTTTGCTGCCAGTTATGAACTCATCAATGCTATTATTGAGCTATATGATTATATGTTAGAGGCCCGTGGTAAAAGCTTGTTGACTACTTATATTTATAAGAAATGTTTAACTGAAAGTGCAAAAATTAGGCTTAATAAAACTTATTCCCAAACGCGGAACTAATCACCGATTTGAAAAATTACTTTCTTACAAAAAAATCTGTATCATATTTATCGACACAGTTAAATAGTGCTAAACAGAGTGCAAAATCTATTGAGCAATTTGGCAAATCAATTGAAGAGTTATTAACGGATCTGATAATTACTCAGAGTGAGGGTGAGGAAAATGCCGAAAAAATGGTGGGGAGAGTTAATGAAAAAAATGCTGTTAATTCTTTCACAAAAGGGTTGAGAAACAATGATTTAAGAAATATTATTAAAGTGCGCAATTATTGCAAATTGGCCGACATGATTCAAGGAGCTGAAGATGAGGAAATTCCGAATTCAGGTCAGGTATTTCATACCCGTGGATACAAAAATTTTAAACGTGATTCCACAAATTATAATAAAAATTTGAGAGGGAACAATTATTCACATAACTTTTCAAGAAATCAATCCATTTTTTCGAGGTCCAACAAGAAATTAATGTTAAAATGTCGACATTAAATGGCTTAAATTTTGTTTAATTATATTATGAGAATACCAAATTAAAATTTTTATTAGATACAGGGACAAAAGTTAGCATTATTTTTAGCTAATATCTAGCTAAACATGAAATAATTGATCAAAGAAAATTTCAATGGAATTTCTGGGTCAACATTATCAAAAGATTCAGTTTCTATTTCATTACAAGTAAATTCAGTTTTTATTAATGGATGACCTTGACCAAAAATGCACGGAATATTAGATTCAGAATTCTTTTGTAAATATTCAGCTATAATGGATTCTGAAAAAAATGTATTTTCTTTCTGGTTTAACAAACAAAAAATTTTAATTCCAATACAATCTGCATAGAAATTTTATACTTCATGCGAGAGGTGAAATAATAAAATATTACAAGGTTGATATAACTGAAGATGGTGTTGTTTTACCGGGTGTGTTATGTGAAGGAGTTTTCGTAGCTGGAACTCTAGCTAAACCTAAGCAAAACACGATACCTATTAAAATACTCAATGTTAGAGGTCAAAACGTTGTTCTTAAAAATTTTAGCCCTACGGTAGAAAAGTTGGAGGATTATAATTCATTCGAATTTAAAAATAATAATAATTTTTCTCATCTTGATTTGACTCAAGGTTATTATCAGATCGAACTTGACCATTCTAGTAGACAATGTACAGCATTTACTAAAGGTCGGGGACAGTATCAAATGACGAGGCTCCCAATGGGGTTGAAAATTAGCCCTAGTGCTTTTTCTTGAGCAATAACAATTGCAATGTCTGGTTTAAACTATGAACGTTGTTTTGTTTATTTAGACGATTTAATTGTTCTTGGAAATAGCTTAATAAATCATAATAGAAACTTGATTACAATTTTTCAGAGGCTAAGAGAGGTAAATTTGAAGTTAAATCCAAACAAATGTGAATTTTTGAAGAAAGAAATTTTTTATTTAGGTCATACAATTTCATCAGAAGGTGTTTCACCGAATCATTCAAAAATTGAAGTAATTAAAAAATTTCCGATTCCTAAAAATTCTAATGAGGTGAAAAGATTTGTTGCTTTTGCTAATTATTACAGAAAATAATTAAAAATTTTGCACATATTGCCACAATTCTCAATAATCTAACAAGAAAAAATATTCAGTTTATTTGGACTGAGGAATGTCAACAATCTTTTGAAACATTAAAGCAAGGCTTAGTTACCTCACCAGTATTACAATATCTGAATTTTTCCTTCGATAACTGTTTTCAACTGAAATGTGATTCTTCTGGATATTCACTTTGAGCTGTCTTATCAAATGGGGACGACAGACCTATTATTTGCTAGTCGATCTCTTAATAAAGCCGAGAGAAATTACAGTGTGAGCGAAAAAGTATTGGCGAGCTTAATTTTTGCCGTGAGGCATTTTAGACCTTATTTATTTGGTAGTAAGCTTATAATATTCACTGATCATAAGCCATTGTTTGGGATGACGAACCCCTCTAATAGGTTGTCGAAATTTAGGTTAGCTCTCGTAGAATACGACTTTACAGTAAAGTATATTAAACAGAAGATATAGCAACTCTGTCACGAGTTGTTATATCTTCTGATGAATTAAAAAATGTAAACAGCATATGTATTACAGTATATGTTACAACAAGAGCACAAGCACAAGTGGTTTTGATTCCAGCTCCGATGAAAGGATTGATCACCCTGCTGGAAGTAATTAAACTGCCTAGAGATTCTTTCCAGTTGTGTCCAATTTCTTCTTCTGACTTTGAAAAAAAATAATAAAAAGCAAACAATATGATTGCCAATTAGGGAACTTATTATGTATTAAATATTCGCTAATAATTTATTTAAAACAGGATCCTCAATCGGCATTAGATTTAGGTTGAGAGACCTAAAAAGTATTTATCATACGTATAAAATTTCACAATTAATAATTTTAAAAAAGAGAACATGCGCACAAATACTTGAAAATATTTTAAAGTTCCTGGTGGACATGCGGGGGTAACTCGTATGTATAATAATATAAAAAAGCATTACTCTTGGGGACGTTTGCATAAAGATATTGAAACTTTAGTAAAGAAGTGTGATGATTGCCAACACTATAAACATTCCAATTCAAACAAAGAATCCATGACAATTACTAGTACCGCTTCCTCAGGATTTCAAAAAAGTTTATTTAGATTTAGTTGGACCTTTTAAGGTAGATTCAGAAAACAATCAATATATTTTAACTTTACAATGCGAACTGACTAAATTCGTAGAGGCTTACCCTTTACAAAATAAAGAAGCTTATACAGTGGCAAAAGTTTGTATAGACAACTTTATTTTGCGCTACGGTATACCAAACACAATTGTATCAGATCAGGGCACTGAATTCTTTGCATCTATTTTTAATCAAATATGTGAATTTTTAGAAATTACAAAGTTGAATTCCACAGCATATCATCATGAGGCACTAGGTTCTCTTGAAAATTCTCACAAAAATTTAGCTTATTTGCGAATTCAAGTGGCAAGGCATATCAATGCTTGGAGCTCGTGGGTGCCATACTGGTGTTTTGCTTACAATACCACAGTTCATACTCAAACCAAAAATTAATTTTTGGACAAGTACCGTCTAGTCTGAGTAAGAGTACAGATCCTCTATATAATTTTGATGATTATCCCTTAGAGTGTAAATATCGGTTGCAACAAGCATGCAGCGATGCAAAAATCAATTTAATTGCCTCTAAGCTCAAACGACAATCAACTTATGGCCAAAACCAAAACATTGTAAATTATAATATAGGAGATAAGGTTATGTTAAGAAATAATCCCACAAATAAATTAGGACCCATATGAATCCTCTAGTATCAAGAGCCCTGAAATCCACTTTAGTAAAATTTGCATAAATGAACAAAAACTGTTTAACTAACTTTTGTTTTGTGAAATTTTAACACTAACTGATCAACAAATTGCAACAAACCTAACAGAATTGTTTATAATAAACCCAAAAATTTGAGAATAAAAATGGAGTTAGTGGCATTTGAAACCAACTATTGGATTTAATGGGTTTTGAATATAAATGAAGTAGATTTAGTGAGTTTTGACATAGAACAAATAAAAAATAACTCATCAAAATGAAACACATTGTAGGTAGCATACATATTTAATAAAGACAAATTATAAACAATGTAATTAAACTTAAAAGGAATAAAATTAAACTGTCATGTCTGGATTATCTTCTACTATTTCGCACAGCTGATTACTAACTTCCGTCTCAAGATCTTCATTATTTTACTCATTTTCTTTTCCTTCAAGGTACTTTTCTAAAACTTGTTTGTAATAATCCAATTTTTCCAAATCTTTCCATTTTGTCCCATAATATTTTGTTAGGAGCATGCGACGTCTTTAAGCTTTAATATTTTTGGCTGTATTCCGCTTTCTAATGAAAGTGAATTTAGTGCATCCAAACATTTTCTTGGTTTACATACGGATTTATTGTATCCCCAGGTCAGACATGTAGCTTTGCTCTCCTCTTATTCTTACAGTGTTATTCTTTCCTCGCTTTAAAATAATCCTTTTGGACATATTAAATTTAAAATGTCATTTTGACGGCGGATTCAAAATTTCTTGAGATGCAAATTTATAGTCCATAATAGTTACATCTTTGCCTAATTCAACTATTGTTCCATGTTGCTTAAATATTTCAATATATTCATTAGGTTCGACTATTTGCTCATTTTTTCTTATCACTTTTTCAATACGAGCAAATACTCTGTCTGGAGGAATATATGAGTGGCCAACGACGGGAAAGACCAATTCCATTTCTTCAACGGACGAAGTACTTAACCATTTTAAACACATTGCCAACATTATGGTATTCTTATTCTGGCCTCCGCATCCGTCAGCCACAAGTCGCACTTTTGTAATACCTTCGAGATTACAACTGTTTAATGTAAAGAAAACTGCAGATGCTATCTCGTTTGCTCCCTTTGGATATCTTTCTTCTGTCCACGTAAAAATTCTCACATTTTCTGGTGTGAGGGCAGCATGAGAATCTCCTATAATTGTTGTGAAGTTATACATGTATAGTTGCCTGCTATAATATACACTTTGGTCGGGAATTTTTGATAAAGTGAGATTTTTTTGACAATCAAAACTTATGGTTAACAAATCGTCCCTTTTTTCTCTTAATTTTGCATAAAAAGCTTTATCCCTGAGTTTGTGTACTCGTAATTCGGTCATAAGTTTAACTTTGATAGAGGCATCTTTTTCCTCTTTCAGTTTCTCTCCAAGTTCCAAACATTTAGAGCAAACATCTGTTCGAGGAGAACCAAAACCTATGTTGAATTACTGTTAAAGATCGTACGGAAAAAGCTTTCTTTTACTTGAACTGCAGGATCAGCTTCTGCTCTATAGATTCTCCATAATCTTCGAATATTCAGTTCACCGGGTAAGTACACCCTACAAGCTGTCTTGCTGCGACAGTAATGGGACTCCACTGCTTTGAACTTTTTTTATAAATTTAATAACAGCTTCTTTCCTGTCTTGAAACATTGCTTCTTTCCTATTTCCACCTCGACCTTCAGTTGCCATACTTGACTCTATCTAAGACAATGCAAAGTACGTTTACAAAAGTTTGGATACAGACCAGTATCATTGTGTGATTTCTCTTTTCAATGAAATACTTACTGGAAAATTTTCGACTGGATTTACCTTTGATGTTTCGGCGACGAGTAGGCATTGCAATTTGGGAGTACTATATAATAAAGTTGTCTTGGTTAACCTTACACTCATTTTTATAAAAATTGCTATGAAACTGTTTAACATCCATCATGCTTAACGTGCTGCATTTGTATGATTTGGTGCAATGTTTGCATTTTGGGTACTGTGGTAAAGCCGAAGTCTAATAAAAAAGAACGTCTCAAAATATCTATAGTATTATGATGAACACCATGCATCTTACCTTCTAGACTTTTTGACATTCCTTTTCCAACTTTCTGGTTTACGACTTCGCTTTCTAGCTTTATCTGGTGTTACAATTTCAATTTGTGTTGTAATATTGGACATTATTTTATTAGCACTTGTTAACGAATTTATGTTAAAAAACTGTAAATACTGGCACAAACAGCTGCTCTCAGAACATTGCCTGGACTAGTACTGCATAAAATACATTTGTGCGGCGTCGCCGACCACGTGTTGTTCACGTTCTATGATTGGCTACTGTGAATTTAGTGGGATGTGAAAATTAGCTCAAATGGATTTAGTGGGGTTTGAATCAAGGCGCATTTTTTAGAGTACATTTTTATATAGATTTGGTGGCTTTTGGAACCAATGGACTGCACACGTTAGTAGAGAATTCAGTTAGGAATATTTTCATGCATATATCTCATTTTTTATCAAAAACGGATTTAAGGGGTTTTGATACTAGAGGACTCATATATAAAGGCCCATATTGTGTTATTGAGGATAAACCTCCAAATATTTAAAAATTGGTGATAATTTACTTGAGGTACATAAAAATAGTACCACGAATGAAAGAAATACATGCCTAGTGAGCTCAGCATATATTTTTTATCTTCCCTGAGGGAGATGTAAGGGAAAATAATAAATTAATTTTGTGGCCTTGAATTAATAATGAATAGTTACTTAATGGATTCGTTAGTGTTATGATAATCATAATTAATGGATGATAACATGTCCAGAATCTAATGAATAATTCCCTAAAAACTAATAAAATGTTTTAATTATTATTTTCCTAATAATTGTCCCTAAACTTATTAAGAGGATAATTTGCGTAGAACTTATAGAAGAGTCAATTTATTCGGTTTATTTTTTAAGATTAAGACTTTATATTTTGCACACGTTTATTAAAATATGTATTATATTCTATGACAATACGTTTTTAAATTTTTGTCCTACTGGCAAACGTGATCAAAGAAAAAAAGTCGAAAAATTTGATTCTTCAAAGAATAAAAACGGAATGACATAGATGATAGAATAATAACTACGTGAATGAAATATAATTTCTTAATTTCCAACAATAGATTTAGAAATTTTGGAACCAAAAAGGGCGTGAATTTGCTCTCAACAGATGGCACTTGTATTTACTTTTCAGGCTCACTGATTTTATGGGAGGGATTTGTTGTCGGTGAACGCTCATACTGTTTTTAGTGTTAAAAGTGAATTACAATATATCACATGTTTTAATATATAGTAATACATTTTCTTTTCTTCGTAAAGACACACACCGTCAAAAGTCTTGGACCCCCTGTATATTGTAGATTTGGGCTATGTTTATTTTGTCTTCGTTGCTAGGCAACAAAGTTGAGTTATTTAGCTAACAAACAAGATTATATAAATTGACAGATAAAGTATTGTTGATTAGTTATAAATTTTTAAAAATATTCGTCAGCTTTATACATATTTAGCAAAGCGACTTTGATACTTTTCTCTCGTTATAATGCCAGGACGTGAGGTTTCTGCTTTTAATACGACAAGAATTCTTGCTGTGTGTGATGCTGGATATTCCAATCATCAGATATCCGAGATGTTAGACATTCCTAGATCTTCGGTTGTGCGAATAGTGCATATGTATGAAGAATTAGGGACAGTGGAAAGAAGACCACGTAGTGAGCGGCTTCGAGTGTCAGTTGAACGACAGGATCGGTATTTGGTTCAATATGCCCGTAGACACCGAAATGCTTCAGCTCCAGCCCTCAAGGCGCACTTTCAAGGTACGTTCCGTCTTGTTATATCGACCTCTACAGTTCGAAGAAGACTCCATCGTGCAAATTTGTGTGCAAGAAGGCCTTTAAGGATACCCACTCTACTCCCACGACATCGAGCTGCCCGCTTTCAGTGGGCACGGGAGCGTAGTGATTGGATTTTGCAGCAGTGGCGATGGGTTTTATTCACAGGTGAAATCAGAATTGGATTGGTGAGTGATGACAATAGGCAAAAGTTTTGGAGAGAGCCACGTCGTCAAGACAGATTAAATTTTCCCCGTGAGGTTGCTTCCTACAATGGTGGGAGAGTAATGTTTTGGGAGGAATAATGTTCAATCACCGTACGCCGTTAATTCCCATAAATCAGGATATGACAAGTCAAGTTTATATTGAGAATATTATCAGGCCCATTATTTATCCCTACGCGACGAATTAGGTGACAATTTCATCTTCATGGATAACAACTCGAGGTCACATCTCGCAAGAACGGTTCAAGAGGTACCTGAACGGGGAGATATTACCCCATTAGATTGGCTAGCTAACTCCCCAGATATGAATGCCATTGAAAACATGTGGGATTTTGTTTCTAGAGCAATTCACAAACGCATGAACCCACCCCAAAATGCTGAAGAGTTAGCTGCAGCAGCAATAGAGGAATGGAACAATATTTCTCAAGAAATTATCAACCGTTTGATTGTTTCAATGTACAGGCGTGTCAATATGTTATTGAGAAACAGAGGAGGTCATACTGACTATTAAGTTGGAGTTTACTTTGTTAAAAAAAATGTTTGTTAATTTTTGTCATAATAAATTTACTTAAAAATTGCAATTCTTTTCCCATTGTTTTTTAATTGACTAAATTTTAAAAAAATTATTCCTTTATTACAAAAAAATACATACAGAAGAAACATACTTTGAAAAACAAATACAATATTTAAAAAAAATATATTTACTAATACAAAACATCGGGGGTCCAAGAATTTTGACGGTGTGTGTAATTTAAAGTGTTCGAAATTTTCTTTCCTTACTCATATCCTTTTTTTACCTTTAGTGTTACCAACATTGGAACAACGCTATCGTTTCCATGAAAAGTAGTAACTTTTCCACCTTCCATTATTTATATTAGTTTTAGAAATTTATAACTTTAACATAGACGCACCCGCTGAAATCACATTCAATTATTACTATCAGTGGTGTAAGTATTTATAAAACATAATACCTAATAAATTAATATGAGCAAACGCAAACAAAATCATGGGTGTTGCCAAAGAGGGGCAGGGAGGTGCGGCAACGCCCCTAACTTTTGGCAGATAATGAATATTTTTCATCAATATATGGAATATGTAGGTCCTATAATGAGAACCAATTAATTACAATGCTAAATAATTGAAGAAAAATTACTAAATTAACATTCAGGAAAAATTTTATTGTAATTTTTCAGTCTTCCATATTCAAAGTACCTACAATAAAATTCATTATTTAAGTAACAAGTCGGTACCTTTGATTTTTTATCAGGGATCGCCTCCAGCTACAAAAAAGATACCAGAACAGAGCCTCGTATGGTTTGGACAACACCGTATTGTCCAGGACCGCCGCTAGGGTACTTGTCGCCCGTGTGCATATTTCCCAGCTGGTGCTATTTACGTTTGTTTAAATCACTGCCTAAAAGTTCTACAGTTATTTGCAACAGTTTTATTTTTCTAATTTACATAAAAATATAATTCATCTGGTATGAGAGTTTAAAAAATAAACCATAAGAGTTAGTTATTTTTACTATTTTTGGCTTTGATTGCCTATTCAATAGTTCAATGATATATCACAGATCTAATTTTGACTGCACTATATTTACAACATAAGTACCAGTACTAATTTAAATTTGAATAAGTAAAATTGAAAAACATGCACACAATAAATGATCAATTATTTACATCAAGTACATAAAAAAAAATATTAAATTTAACTTAACATCCGAGAGTTGAAAAGGGTGTTCAATTTTGGTTTCGTCAACACTAGACTAATATTGTTCCATTAACCAAATTGCAGCATTACAAAAGTCGACGATGAAATTAATTAGCTCTTGACTTCCATAGTTGTTGAAAACACAAATCGACCCTCTAATCCAGCTCTACTCGGTACATTAGTAAGACTTGATAAAATTCCATTACCATACAACCAAAATTATATATAGAACCATATTGGCAAAATAAACGAATTTTCTAGACATCATAACCTAGACAAACTTCTTAACCCCATGAAAAAAAAGGAAATGCTTTTTATTACCAAATATAATTCATTTCCAGTGGAAAAAAAAGAACATAATAGTCCAGCGATAGTTTACTAAAAGCCCACTGATAGCCGCCCTTTTCTATAGGGCGTCAAAGTCTATACACATGTTAATTGTAGAATTAATCCAGCATTTAGCTGACAAGATACGAAGTAGCATCCTTTAAATAGGTGAAAGAAATAATCCCGAGTCAACGATGATTAACATCCACTATGATAAAATCGGATTTCCAATTTCAAACTCTCATCTTCTACAACATGTAGGTCCGTACACCAAGACAATCAACTAAGGAAAATGAAGGAATTCAACCGATGGAGCTATAATGTAATAGATGGACAGGATACGCAGAAAAGTCACTAGCCAGAAAATATCAAGGTCGGTCACCTGTCGAATGAATATGAAACTATATAAACACGTATCAGTACTGATCAAGATAAATATAAAAAGTAAAACGTTAATTTGTAAGTTAGAAAGATAAGAAAATTATATAATGTAATATTTATGCAAGGCGAATGATAAAGTACTACGGCTTGAGATTCGGTTATTTGCAGAATCCATAAGGTTTATGAATCCTAGTGCTAACAGCTGAAGTGCGTTCTATTAATGTAATTAATGTACTAACATACTTCGATCAAGCGGTCTAAGTAGTATCAGTCTGGAATTACTTCGAAACAACCCAACTATTGCCAAAATCATTTCATAGTTACTCGTTTCACACACAAGATAATGATCATTATGACGGATAAAGTATATAAGAACAGATAAGCTCACGTGAGCACAGATCAACTCGGTATGCAACCCCGACAACAATTGAACACTGCCAATAACATTCGCATACATGACATTTAGAACTATTGGCACAATTTAAGTAAATTTACCCCCATTAAATGTCATCCTATCTCTATAGAAGATCAGAGACAAGATATATAATGTTAAAGAGAAACCATGACGTCTACGATATAACCTTGAGACGTGACCTTTTAATTCATGTGGATAAAATATTACAGATAATTTCCATGAAGTAAAGTTTGAGAATGTGATGTTAAAAATGTAATTTATAAATAAAGTTAATGAATTAGTTGATTTTTATACTTATAATACATGAATATTTCTCACAATGATGAATTCAACATTTACTCCTCTTTGTTCCGGTAAAAAAAATCGCAGATTGTTACAAAAGAAAATTTAAATTTGACTTTACACAAAATACTTAACTACATTTAAAAGTAAAACTGCAGATTAAAATGAAACAAATCAGTCTGGCCTCGAAAATATTCTGACATTAATAATTGTCAAGACTTTTATCAGGTTTTAAATCTTTGACATGCCAAGTCCCTTTAGAATTGCCCAATGCCCATAACATCTTCTAGTTCATAAACATTTATACCAAGTTTCTGTTTAATTTTAAAAGGTCCTGTATATTTTTGACCTAACTTCGCTGCGTAATCTTTAGCAGCACTTGACAATGTATATCTTTTTTTCCAGACAAAATCTTCTTCTTTAAATTAAACAGGCCTATGCCTTAAATTATAATTATGCATTGTTTTTATGTGAGCTGCTTTTAAGTTTTCTTTTACAAATTTTCTAAGTTCCTTTAATTTATGTTCCCTATTGTCAGATATATCTTGATTATTATTAACATTATCATTAACACAATTAGTTTTGTCTCTATCTTGTTGATACTCATTACCACTGGTAATCATTTCATAGCCAAAATTTATAAAATAAGGAGATTTTTCTGTAACCTCATGTTTAGTAGTTCTATACGCACATGCTAGTTTAGCAAGATGCAAATCCCATTTTTTGTGGTTTTCTCCAACAAACTAGATATCATGGTTTTAATTACTCTATTAGCTCTTTCTATAAAATTAGGCTCTGAATGATAAAGAGGATTAAATAATAATTTAACGTTATATTCCTTCATTCGTTTTTTGAATTTAAAAGTAAACTTTTAAATTGAACTCCATTGTCACATTTCAGATAGTCTGGAGTACCAAATAAAAGAAAAACCTGCTCCTCCATAATTTTAACTATGCTTGTGGCAATTATTGCTTTTCGCAAAGGAAATAAAAGTGTAAACTTACTAAAATAATCACAGATTACTAGGATATATTGATGTCCTTTAGAGCTACGAGACAATGGTCCTATTAAATTAGTTGCTATGTATTGCCAACACCTATCAACTTTAGGTTTACTTCCCATTTCTCCTATTTTAAGCTTTTGTTCAGATTTGTGTTCTGAGCAGACTTTACATTTATTTACATACTTAGAAATCTCTGATTTCATACCAGGCCAAAAATATTTTGATAAAATACGATGATAAGTTTTAAAAATACCTAGATGTCCACCAGTAGTAGTATCATCATAAAATGTTTGTAAAACATCTTTACGTTTAGCTTTATGTAGTACACATTTCCAGTTTGATGTGTTAAATTATTGCCAATATGATTATACAGCTTTTCATTGTTAGATCCACGAAAATTAGGATATTTCAAAGGGTTCGAACGAACTTTTAAAATCATATTCTTATACCAAGTGTTCAGATCTTCAGATTTTAAATTAATTTCAGACACCTCTGGAATAGCACCAGATAAACAATCTGGTAGTATATGCATTTTTCCAGGTCTATGTATTATAGTGAAATGAAATTGTTGCAAACGTAATGCCCATCGTCCCAAACGACCTTGTGGATTTTTAAGATTATTAAGCCATATCAAGCTATAGTGGTCAGTAATAACTGTAAAATGAGTGGCTTCAATGTAAAAACGCCATTTTTCACAACTAAAAAGTACACTTTCGTAACTGAAAATTTACGTTCATTATTGGTCAATGCCCTAGTTAAATAACAAACAACATGTTCTTTACTATCATAAAATTCGCTTAAAACGGCTCCAAGTCCATGTGAACTAGCATCTCATTGTGAAATGAATTCATAATTGAAATTAGGAGAAGAAAGTATAGGAGCACTAACAAGTAAATTTTTTATTTTTGTAAACGCTTGTTCACATTCCGGAATCCAAATGAATTTAACTTTTTTTACGTGTTAGATTAGTAAGTGGCTCTATAATACTAGATGTTAGGGATAAATTTTCAATATCATGAAACCATTCCACTGAGTCTGCGGACTTCTTTTGGAGTTTTTGGTCTAGGAAATTCTACTATAGCACTGACTTTTTCTGGATCTACATCTAGACCATTTCTGTTTACAACGTAGCCTAGAAATTTAAGTACACTGTGACAAAAATTACATTTTCCTCTATTTAAAGTTAAAACATCTTTTAAGCGATTAAGAATTTCCTCCAAAATGTTCGATTGAGAGTCAAAAGCTGGTGCTATAATTACTATGTCATCTAAATATTTAAATACATATGGTTCTAATTCTGGGCCAAATAATTTATCAACTAAAAATTGATATGTGGCAGGTGCATTTGATAAACTGAAAGGCATTCTTACAAATTGATATAATCCTCTGCCAGGAATTGTAAAAGCAGTATACTTTTTTGCTGTGTTCTGACATTTTTATTTGCCGATATGCACTCTGAATATCTAAGGTAGTGAGATATCTTGCATTACCCAATTTATCGAGAATGGAACTAATCCTTGGTAATGGATATGTCCATTTCTCAGTTACTGAATTTAATTTGAGAAAATCGACACAAAAACGATATGTGTTATCTTTTTTGGAACCATTAATATTGGTGAAGTCCAGTCACTGTCACTCTATTCTATCACCCCTAAATCTAACATATTAGTGACTTCGTCATCTATTTTTTTCTGCATAAAAGGACTTATAGGATAATATCTAGATTTAATTGGTGGGCTTTCTATTTGAATGTCATGTTCTACTACTGAGGTACAGCCTACTCTTATACCTTTAGTAGATTCAAAATAATCAATAATTTTATCTAAATTTGTTCTCTACTCAAGAGTTAAATCATCAGCTGTTTTTATAGAATTTATTTCAAAATTATTACTGTTTTCATGTCCAAAATATCATTCTCCTTTTCTTAAATCTGAGATTAAATTAATTTTAATACAAATTATAGTACCTAAGACTAAATTATGATGTAATTGTGGTATAACATAAATATTAAAAATGTGAACTATATTTTTTAATTTGATAGAAACTTCCATATAACCAATGCAGTCCAATTCCTGATTATTGGCAACAGTGCAAGTTATGTCTGACAAGGAATGTAATGTAACTCCAAGGTTACGAAGTATATTTGATCTTTTTTGTTTATAAATACTTTGTGATGGATGAAGAGAAGACACTGTAATTTTATTATTGACTATATTCACTAGGTTCTGTATATAGGTAATGCTTTATGACCTGGGTTTTTTTTAATCCTTTCAGGTTCGCCTGCTTGATATAGTCATGGTGACAAGCGGTTTATTGTGTTCTTATCCGATTATGTAATTCCTGTATTGCTGATTATCTGATCTAGTTTTATGACCGGTTTGGCTGCAAATATCCCCGGGTCCGTTTTTGTTTCCCCGAAAATATTTTATTTTGCGGTCCAGCGCCTCGCATTGGCAAAGTATGTGTTTCGCTGTTTCCGACGCCTCTTCGCAGGTCCTGCACCCAAGTCACCTTCATAAAGCCCCATTTTTTGTAGGTGTTCCTTCACAGGTACATGACTTGTTGTAACCATGTTACAATTTTCAGCTAGTTCCTGCTTAGCGTAAGCAGCTGCTGAGCTCTTTTTGTGCACAGTTCGATTATGCTTGCTTTGCAGTGTCTTTGTCCTGATACGTTTCACCAGTATCTATTGTGTTATTTTTGACCCAGTCTGATACGCATCTCCTTGCAGTGTACTTTGCCAATGAATGCTGTAGCTGATCCTTGTTTAGCGAGTTCATCAACTTTTTCGTTTCCTAGTATCTACTATGTCCTGGCACCCAGATCAGTTTGACTCTATTGCGCTTTGCCAGAGCCTTGAGTTTTTCTAGGCTTTCCCATACTACTCATGATGTCACTTTACACTATTTGAATGCCTTCAGTACCGCCTGACTGTCTGAGACAATATGGATATACTTTTTTGTCTATGCTCTCCCTAAGTTTTCACGAATACACTGTAGAATGCGTATATTCCGACTTGGAATACTGTACTGTGATTTCCAAGTGCATAGCTAAGGCTTGCCTTTGGGTTTTCACAACGTATACCAGGAACAGGGTTTCCTATTTCAGTCCTGGACCTGTCTGTGTACCAGGTCAGTCCTCTGTTAAGAAAGTCTGGTGTACTTCCCTTCCATTGTTCGCGATCTGGTATGAACATTTCGAAAGGATTGGAAAAAGGAGTATTTGGGAGCCATGAGGTCTGACAACATTCAAGGTGGGGGTATGCCACAGTCTCTTTAATTCTCTCATAGGTAATGACGCTTCAGCTCCCCAGAATTTTGCAGTCTCTCCTTGTATTATTATGTGGATTGAGGGAGGTTTAACAAGGCTCCCATTACTGCAGTTGGGGTCGAGCGCCGGCCCCGTTATACTCAAGCACACCAGTCTTTGCACCTGGCTTAGTTTGAGCTGTTGTTTGCAGCACTTTAGGCTACCATACTAGAGCTGAATACGTAATTGAGGGTCTTACAACCATTGTATAGAACCAATGCACACCAGGCTTGAGTCTCCAGGTTTTTACACATGTTCGTCTAATTACTCTTAGGATAGTTTCCGATTTTCGTTTTATTTTATCAGTGTGATGGTTACAGGTAAGTTTGGAGTCAATCATGATTCCAATATATTTTACCACTCCAGACTATTTATTCACCTCACGTTGAGGGTTTTCTGCATTAGTTTCTTAACCATTCTGTTAAATTTAACCCTTACTGTGATGATTATATCGTCAGCATGGCATTGGGCAGTAAATTCTTTTCTGCTAAATATCTCGAGAAGTTCGTCGACTACAAGATTCAACAAGAGAGAGGAGAGTATCCCCTGAAGGCATCTCTCACCACTTGAGCTCCAAGATTCTCACCAAGCATATATGTGAATACCACCCTGCTTTTGAGCATGTTCGCGACCCATCTGCAATAGGGTTGGTCCCACGTCCTCTGGTAGCTCTAGTAATTGAAGAAAATCGGTATTGTCCAAGGCCCCTCGATGTCAAGGTAAACTTCCAGCCCAACTTTTTTTTCCCTTAGTGTCTCATCCATCAACCTGATTAGATGGAGGAGTACTGTTTCTGTTGGCTTGGTATGCACTGATTTTGTAACTAGCGCACTGTCCCTAATGTATCTGTCCAGCAATTTCTCCAAGGTCTTAATTATAAAAGACATAAGACTGATTGGCCTTAGGAATTTGGCTTGAGAGTGGGATGCTCTTCCCGCATTGGATATAAATACCACTCTAATAGGATTTGTATGGCTCGAATAAGTTTACATCCCGTTTAGTTTTTTTTATTACTCTCTTGGTGGCTGTCCAACTTTCCGTAGAAGCTCTGTTTCAATGGTATTATAGTTGTGAGTTCTGTCAGTCGTTGAATGGTTGCTCAATAATGGTAGTTAGGAAAGTGTACCCGGAGTAATTCCTCCATCATTTTCCTCCCTGCCTTCGTGATTACTCCTCGTTCCCTTTCCTGGGAGTATACGGATCACTGAGATTCCTTAGACAGAATGTTTTGAAGTCTGGAGCATTCTACAGTGCTCTCAATGTCTTCACAGTGTCTCATTCAGAATTTCCTCTGGGTCTTCATCAGTTTTTTATTATACCCATGTTCTCTTCGCAAGATTGAACTTGCGTCTCACCTGATTTTACAAGATGGCAAGTACTTCATTCCACCAAGGAACGTTACTGTTGGTGTTCCTTGTGACGATAGGGTAGTTATCATTGTACGAAGAGATGAATGAATGCATTCTGGAAAAATTCCGCAGCCACCTCCAGTTCGTTAACATTGTAACGATCATTTTGACCAAATGAAGTTACTCTGTTTAATAGTACATAATATTGGTGTGATGTGCACTTTAATGTTACTTATTAGTAATATATTGTTCCTTTTTTTAGCTCCCCTTAGGCCGCCACTGGACTTCCGTTTCGCACTTGCTATCAAAACAAGGAGAGAATCTCCATATTAAATTTGTTCCATCATAGATTATATTATACCATGAATCACACCGAAGACCAAGTATTAGTTCACTTCTATACAACAGGTGTTCTGTGTTTATCCAAGTTTTAAGTTGGCATTTCAGTGACCTATGAAAATATATTGAATAAACCATACATTAAATTTAGTACATATCTCGTAAATTATAAATTAGTACACTTAATGATTAAGGATTAATGATTGTAATAAGTATAACTTAATGAATAGGTAATATTCTTTGCTTCGTTTCACCTGTTTTCTTAGGTTGGTACTTAAGGTATTGTCAAACGCTGGATCTCTAAATTCAGCCCACTTGACCAAATACCGCGATACGGTAAACGTCTTTTTGTGTGCCTTGCCGCATTTTTTTGTGAAACTCCCAATTCCTTGGGCTAAGGTAAATTGAAATTAATCCTTTATTATTAATAAGCATCATATAATTGTTGATTGGTTTAGTTCTGTATTTTATTTGTCACGTCAATGAAATTACCGGCATTTGTAATATGTCACATGTTTTCCTCAAGGTCGCGAGCCCTTTAAATATTTAATTTTTCATTTTGTTGTAAGAAATTATTATTTAAAGTTTAATTAACTTAACTGTTAGGGGTGATGAGGGTAACCACGCCCGAATATTTATTGTGTCTTGTTAAGGGTAAAATTTTAAGAATGTTCAATGCAACAAAAAATTATATGAAAAGTGAGGAATTTTTAGAAAAGGATAGACACAAACACATAAAGCACCTTTGAGTGCCCCGATTCAAATTATCATGACAAGTGAATTAATACTGGGCCTTTTCAGGTAGTTGGAGTTTTTTTATTATGGACCTTACTTACTTACTTTATTAATGTGAGCTTGAGTTAGTTTATGGAACCTAACCTGTTTACTGAGCTACTTACTCTCATGGACCGTAACTAAGTCCTTGGATCTTTATATTTTTCATCCTTGGTTGGATGCACCATTTGGATTCACCCGTTGAAGGTTGGACCTTCATTGTGTGAAGATTAATTACATTATTGGCTTCCTGAATTTCACTATCAGCGTAGTAGTGTGGAACGGATGTACATGTGGTGACCCATGTAGGGTGAGACGTCTAAACCTTCGGAAGAACACTCAAGTTTCGACATTTGGTTGATTGTTTTTAGGCCTTCAGCCGAATTAACATTTTCTTTTTAGCCTTCAGCCAACCAAATTTTACTTGAAGCCTTCAGCTTAAACATATTAGTATTTTGATTTTAATGTAAGGAATTAGCTAATTCTGCTAGGTTACAGCCAAGCTGTATCATGTATAACACCATTTAAGATACATTTTATTCCTTATACATTTTAATATTGTCACAATAAACACTTTTATGGTGATTTTTGATTTTAAATACCTATGATTGATTTTAAGGCCACTGAGTAGCCACAGTTATAAGTTTAAGAAATCTTTACTTTTGGGCATAGGTGTTTTTTATTACAAATGGTTACTGGCGCCCTTTCTTTTTTGTCTTTTTAAATATTTAATTATCGAAACACGACCCAGCCTCCAAACAAATAACGAGATCCGGGTAGCTCCCTTCCAAAGCCCTCTCAGGGAAAGGAAGTTGGTAGCAACATTTCGTATCGTATCTGGAGTGTCCCTCAGGTTCTAATCTAAGTATGCTTTATATACTTCCCAGTTCGTTTTCCTGGAGTTCTGAAAGTTTCTTGCCATTTTCCACGAAGTTACTGGCATAGTAGCAGTGTTATATCAATTACTTCCTGCCTTACTGTTGTACGAAGGTAGGCCTGTTATCTTTATTTACTATGTCTAAGAATTTGCCATAATAAATTGAAAAGTGACTCACCTCGCACATTGGTGTCGGTGCTTCCTCAGGGTGTGTGGTGTACATTTGCATCACAGCCAATAATCGGCTGCGATCTATCTCCTTTGAAAACTCTTACTAGCTTCTCCACAGCCTTGGTGGGTGGTGGTTTCGTATCGTCGTAGGGGAGGTACGCTAAGTCCAGAATTACCTCTCTAAGTCCATCCCTGCTATCCGTTGTCGCAAACATACGCATGTATGACTTACTAATTATGATTTATCGATTTCTTCCTTGCTAAAGTTTTTTATTTATTTATTGGTTAGGCGACACGTGACTCTTGACGTCACAAATTAAAATTATAATGACTACGTATGTGTCTGATCGGTTGAAGAGATGGTTTACCTCAAAGTACATTTTTATTGTTTGAAGGTGCATTATCTGAAAATGAATGTGGACGGTTTTTACTTTTAAAAATCGGAGAAACGTGATAAAAATATTTTGTTTGAAGTTTTATATATCGAAAATTATTTTCTATCGTTTTTGCTAAAGAAAATTGTGGGGTTTTTGAACTTCGAACCCACACCATTCGGGTCTCGAATTATTTTTTTATGTTTTGACTGACTGTGGGTCTTTTATATGTGTTAGGTTATTTTGTGGTGGTAATTATATTTTGAAAACAAATTAAATTTTGGAAAGTATTAATTCTACAACAACCTTTACTGCCACCAGATCCTTAGAAAATATGTTAGTTACTGGCAGTATCTTAATTCCCTTTTTGGTGTATATGCAGGCTGGGAGGGTTCTGTGGATCTGCCGTAGATTATTTCTCCATCACCTGCCCTACACCTCTTACCTGTTCAAGGTTCTTGAATGAGGGCCACGTCACAATCTCTTTTGGCCTTTCTTAGAACCGCCGTAGCGGTTACGTTGCTTCTTTTCTGAGTATCCTTTATTGAGCCTCAGAAACTTTTTTATCCTTTAGTTGTATTGTTTCAACACATAAAGTTACTGCTTCCAGAGTTGTTATGCTCCCCCCCCCCAGAAGCCGAGGAGCAGTACATCTTTACGATGAAGTGGCATTCTAGGCCGTCTCCGGTATTATGTTTTCAACACAGACATTTCCATTATTTTGTTTGTTTTGGTCCACGCCGCCGGGTGTTTTGTGTTTTCGGTACCCGCCGACCTAGATGTTCCCATATCCGCCACTTGGGGATGTGCTCGATGGGAGACCAACAACTCCAGACGAGTAACTTAGGGTATAGTAACAATATATTAATATATTGAATTTGCTCTATAAGGGCTGGAGTTTAATGACGTCTTCTGTTGGAAAATATTCATTTGTACAGAGAAAAATGATCGTTCACTGTCTACGGATGCAATGGTGGTATAGCGAAATAATGAATATTTATAGACGGACGATTCCTGAATTTCGGGGATAGCAAAATCGAGTTCTTGTTTCCGTAAAAGCTTGTCTTAGAGTACGAAAACCTGGCTTTTGTTTTACTCTTTCGGCAGATTTCCCTGGCAGCATTGAAATGTATTGCCAGAAATCGTAAACTACAATCATTTTCTCTATGAACGAAATATTATCGGTGTGAAGAATTTGTTTCAGCTGCCATACAGTATGGCCGTGGAATTCGCGAAAAGAAGTTGTGGATTTCTCGCAAATTTTCGTGAACTATTGAATCCATGGCAATCTCTTGAGCATTAAAGTTTGCCACTGTGCGTCTCTATCCAACTGCTGAAGGACATGTCTCATATTTGCCAAATTGCTAAAATAATAAGTCGCCGCTTCAATCCAGGTACCCCAGTGTGTCACAATTGGTTTTCGAGGCAGTTGCATGCGTGGTGCATTTCACAAAACAACCGTATGCAGTCGGCTTTTTTTAAACACTTTTTTATATTTAAAATTAGTACGTCCATTTTGGGATAACCTCCCTAACTGTTCCTGTTACTCGATGTATTGCGTATGTCAGGCAAGTTATATGAAAACAATTATAGGTGTCTTGTAACATGCGGCCAGTTAGTTTCATGTATGCTGCGGCGTCCGTAGTACATAATAAAAACTTGTCTTTATTTTGTTCATAATTGTCTCTGGCTGTATTTACCTGTTTCAATAATTTTGACCCTAGCAAATAACCTCTTGTGATATGTAGTTCCTCCAAGGCCACCACGAATACGTTGGAAATTTTCGATCCCGTTACAACATATCTCATCCACTTTAAACCAATTAAATTTGCCCTCAAGGTCGGAGAGACCAATAATATGGTCAGCTATGGGGCAAATGGTATTTTCTTAGTGTAGTGGAACTAGATAATTGCGTTTTCCATATTCCCCTACACATTTCTCTATCAATTCCCTGAATACTGGTTTATCTATTTGCTTCCAGGGGATGTTATACCCCTCCATAAACATTAGTAACTCCGCATTGAATTGTCTTTGTTGGTTTCCGTTAGTTAATGTTTTGTGTTTTTTCGTCGCCACATGTTGTGTCACACTGTTTATAGAACAGCTTAACATCACATACTTTATATAGCAGCTAAAGATGGCAATTTTAGTTCTATTAACGGAACTAGTACAGTGAATCTCGATCAATTGACGGAACTAGTACAGTGTACTAGCTCCTTAGTACATTAGTACATTAATGAACTAAGCATAATATGACCGTTACAGAATAGCTGGCCGTATGACGTATGGTATAGACTTAAGACGTAAAAAAATCATATTACACAATACATTTTTTTACGTCTTAAGTAAGCCAACCAGAAGTCAGATTTGTTATGTTATAATGTCCTTATTTTTTGTTAATATAATAAATGAGGATAAATTTTTATGTCGATAAATAATTCGTCCCATTCTTTTTCTAATATAAGAATTATGACATTAACAATTTTTCATGATCCATTTTCAGAATAAATTCTAATTTATGGACTTATCAACTTGGAACAAATATCTTAGCACATACGTTTAACCATGACAGGTCACAGAACATTGGGTTTGTTAGATTAAGCTATTGGTCATCTGAGAATGTAACAAGAGCAATCTTGATTGGTTGAACATTTTACGGTGAACGTAAGAATTCACCGATACGGAAATTATCAACTTTCTGAATAAGCTCTTATATCTTATGTACAGGTTGTACAACGAAACATTTAAAAGTACATGTTAGTTTTAGTTTATGACATACGTCATAGGTCTTAAGTCATACGGCCGGTTTTTCTGTAACGGTCTTAACGGAAAGGTGAAACTGGCTACTAAAAAGAAAATTATTACGCTAATGTCTGCATTAATAAAAAATATATGGCATCAAATTTCAAAGTCCTCATGTGGTATAGTATATTGCCTTTATAGTTTATACTGAATAAGATGTACAGGAAATAACTCCTCAGCGCACAAAAGCCCCGACCTGCGTTGAATTAAACCTGCAAGTCTTGTCTGGTAACTAAGATCATGTGTCAATTCCTCACTAGACATAGACCGGTTTCGAAGATGTTATGTTCTCGTCAGTATACCATAAGTAATGGAAAAGACAAATAATAGTAGCAAAGGCTAGCCTAAAGCAGACTAAGCAAAACAGACATAGTAAGTGATAAGTGTATCCATCTGGTGGTCAGTGTTACTGGAGGGGTGCGTGCGTGTGCGTGTGTGAGTGAGTGTGCGTGTGCGTGTGTGTGTCTATGTGTGAAAAGGAAAGAAGAAAAAAGGTACAATTTCGAGAAAAAGATTAAAAATTTTTAATGCATTTTTGGACGATTCTCGACGAATTATAATGAAAAAACATAACTTTATAGGAAAAAATCTGTCTGCATGTCTGTAGTATCGCGAGAGCAACCACAGCATTTGAGATAAAGCTTTCAAATTTGGTATACTTGTTCTAAAGGCCAAAGACAATGAAAGATTCGATGATGAGCAAAATTGACCTGCTGAGAGGGGGTTTACTGGACCCAAACTTTTTTTGTATTTGGCTACAAGAAAAAATATTCTTGATGAAAGATTATAAATCATGTCTACTATATCAGGGGAATAAAATATATTTTCCAAGTACTTAAATAAAGCTGATGTAAACTGAAATTTTGTACGCATTTGACCTCATAAAATGGGGTTAGGATAAATCTGGCAGTTTGACATTTGAAATATCTAATTTAGTTACAAAAATGTCCATGTCAATAAGAAGAAATTATGAAAATATATGACATGAATTATTATTGACAGCACCGAAGGATGCTGATAATTACTTAAAATTTAAAATTTTTACGAAACACTTCAAGGTACGTTTTTAAAATTTAATTGAGGTGAGTGAAGGATTGAACAGAATGATTTTTTTTAGATCAGGATGATATATACTGGTGTAAGAAAGTTATGTGCTGGCCACATCAGACATTTTTTGTAAGTTTTTACGTACAAAAATAGTATTGAGCCGATATACAACTGAAGAAAGATAATTTGCTGCTAAACGGTACCACATACGAAAAAAAGAGATACTTTTTCTTTGCAAAAAAAATGCATTGAGTTATGCTATCAAATTTATTATTGTACAGGGTGATACAACTTTCGTCGCCATATTTATGATATTAGTTACCCATATCTCCACCACTGGTCGCTTTAGAAGCCTGATATTTTTAATCATCGTTGTAGTTCATACACTGACAATGTGCACTAAGTTTGGTTAACATGTCTGTTCTACTTTCGGAGATATAACATTTTCCGTTTTTTTCTGGATATTTAAACACCCTATATCTCGGAAACTAAGTTCTTGAGACCCCATGTTTACATGAAACTTTTTGCTTAAAATTAATTTTGCTATCATCCGCTGAAAGGGATACCATTATTTACTGAATAGATGCTCACAGATTAATCATTGAAAATATTTTTAGAATGTACTTATAATGTACTCCATAAATATATTAGTTACATTAACCTAGGTATATAGATAGAATATTCTCAAGAGTATGAAAATATGAAATTTGAGGAATCTGAATTTTTTTTTTAATTTCCTACATGTAAAATTCACAAAACTCAAGATAGTTACATACTTTATACACATATATTGAAGGCATCATATCGTAAGTGCGTATAATTATAACACTAACAGTGGTGTATACGCTCTTATGATATAATTTTTAAATGCTTCACCAAACAACATTTGGACAATATTTTGTAAATAATTATGGTTTTAATAAGTAAGTTTTGTTCGTTTCCTTGAACCTCGAATATGTTTTCATACAGTTACATTATTTTATGTTAGGACAGATTTAACATTTAACGTTCAAAATTAATTTCTTGAAATTTATAGAAAAGTTAGAACACACTGAACGTAGCTCGCAGATGTGGAAATCTTGAACATGATCTTCATCATAACTAACCTTTAAACATAAACTACGCAGACGCATTACTTACTTGCCATTTGTCAGAATTCAATCAGAATAATTGTCTTCACACTTTTCGTTGTAGTACTGCAAACTCAGTAAGTAGTCTCCATAGTTGTCTTAAAAGTAAGGTATCAATAAATAGTTACGATGAGAGTAATTTTCTAAATAGCGATAATTGTGAGCACTTTTAATAGTCTTTATAAGCAGCGTGAGGTGCTTCCAATTTATCGCTACGCAATAGTTCTGTTAAAGGTTTTGTTCAGCAACTAAATTAAAATTCAGAATATATCACTGATAAATTATATTACATATAAAGTTACTCAATTAGCTTGTAAATCGTATTATCAAACTCACACGATAAAAATTTCCAAAGGTTACCTACAGATCCAAGAAGTTTTTAATCTACACCCAGACAAACAATTGTTCAATATGTTGATCCAGATTAGCATTGACACATTGGTGTAAAAAAACACACTTGAGAGGCAGTATTCAAATTTAAATATAAAACCTTCCAAAGACATCATGATAAATATTGGAATAAACATTGATAGTGTACCATTAACAAAAAGGTCATATTAGGAACAAACAAAAATATTGATGTTTTAAGTAATGTCTTTTAATAGATATCTACCATGGCTATGAGAAACCTAAAATTTTAATAATTTTCATCTCAATCTCTTGGTGAAGTAACAGATTCAACAACAAATGTAACAGATTTAACAACAAATGTTATATTGTTTGAACAATAATACTAATAATAATAATAAGGGGGTACAAAGGACCGGCAATCTCCCCCGCGGTACACCCTGGACAGGCAAAGGGAACTCTTCCTGACAGATGTCGGCCAGGGAGTATCAAGGCTAACCACCTGGTATCCCTTCTATTTCTGATTACAAGCAATAGAGGACAGGCCCCTCACAATCGACCTCAGTCGGATGGAGGTCAGCGACAGTTGGGAGAGGCCTCACCGGACGGTCCGAACGATGACGACAATGCAATTATACATGAACGCTTTAAGTGGACGAGGAAACTAAAGGACGACTTGCTGACCTGCCACGAGAGTAGCAAACCTGAGCGAAGAGGATACATACACGATTGCATGCACTTTGGTGCACAATGCATCCAGAGCATCGCGCCTTCTCAACACCTGGGAGATCAAGTATCATTCTTGCGCAGGACAGGTAACGTAAGGGCACCCCGTCAGCTGGAAGAACTGCGGCAATTAGCAGCTGATGGGGAACATCCTCTAGAGTTCACCGATGTAGACCAAGCAGCTCGTCCTCCGTGAGAGGTCAACTAATCACGGGGTCGAGAAAGCCAAGCGGCGTGTACAAAAAATCGAGGGCAAGATACAGTCGGTTAGACAAAACGCTTCTTGGATCTAGAGTGTGGTTGAATATTTGATGAGTGGTAGAGTTTTTACTCCCAGAATCCGGCGCATAACAGTCGGATTAAGACGTCAACACCATACTCTAAATCTGACAGTAATGCTTACCATCAAGCAGCATTCTCTAGATAGGATACGAGCGCACATGGCTATACAGAAAACGTTAAAGAGGCGGGTGAGGAGTATGGAGTAAAACAATTTGTTCCATACGATTTCTTACCGCCTCTTTCAAGAGCCACAACGTGTTTAGATAATCCGCCGACTGTAGAAGATGTCGAAACCTTCTGAAAAGGAATCTGCGAAATAACGCGTCCATTCAATAGCCACACTCCAGCAATTGCACACTTGCAGGCTCTATGACACAGTTATCTTGAATAGCTAGAAGAAGTGTGGCCGACAATCAGTGTGGAAGAAGTCCAACAAGCACTTTTTGGTTCCAAGAACTTTGCTGCCCCGGGCCCAGACGGCATTAACAATTGGTGGTGGAAGAAATTTCCTTCCACTCACCGCTGTCTGGCGCAAGTTTTCAACACATGGTTCAACGAGGGAGGCAGATTCCGGACTGGATCGTCGAGGGACGTACTGTGCTTATCCAAAAAGGGAGGACCAACTGACCCGAATAATTATAGGCAGATCACTTTCCTCAACTCCTGCTACAAGATATCGTATCTTGTATGCTAGGACACTGAGGTCTGTTGATCCAGTCTTCCAGCAGATACACGACCAAGAAGGGCATGGCAGGTTGCAAGGACAGCCTGCTGATAGACCGCTGTATTATAAAGGATTCTGAGCAATACAAGCGGAATCTATCGATGGCCTGGATTGATTACCGCAAGGCATTTGATACATCGCACGAGCTATTGTTGCACTTGCTCGAATGTCTTGCGGTACCAGCACCACTAGTGAGATACATAGAACAGCTACTGCCGCTCTGGAAGACTCGCTTCACCATAAAATCAGGTGCACAACTTTCTCTGAACTGTCTAAACATACCACAACAATAATTTCCGAGGACACCTTGTATGGCCATAGAATATAAATGCATATTGTTTGCTACTCAGCCACTAATAAGAATATTCTTTAATTTGCTTTTATTGATTTAGTATAACGTGATAGTAATTTCATTATCTGCCTCAATTACATTATATTTGCATTTAATTAATAATCCACTTTAGGACAAAGACAAGTATTAATATATTTAACAGCAATTGCAATTTTACTATAGAAGCTACTAAGTACTGTTACAAAATATAATGTCTAATTTAAAAGAATTAATTCCATTATTTAAAATATGTAATATATTAGCCATACTTCCCCCTTATTCATTTTACAATAAACGAATCCACAACTCAAAGAGTTTCAAGTGCTATGCGCTCATTCTCGACATGTTTATGTTATCTGGTTATGCTTACTCAGTTTATGGAAAATTATCAAAGGATATATTTCATGATCTTCCTGTGACTATTAAAGTAGTGGATCATATTGCAAACTTTTTTCTCAACTTTACTAATGTGGCAGCTATCACTTTAACAGTATTTTGGAATGTTGAAAAACTTGAAAATGTTTTTCAAGATATTGACACGTTTGATAATAACATAAAAACTGTCTCTAAAATTGGAAAAACAAAAGTTTGGATTATTCTTATTACTCTCCATTTGGTGCTAGTAGGATTTTTATTTGTAGATACTTGGCAGTGGATAGGAGCTGTTCATTTAATGATGGTTAAATATTTTCTACCTAGAAATATAGTTAGTTATAATTTCTGTATGCTGGTAAATTTAATAATTGTTTTGACAATTGAAATAGAGATAAGATTTAAAACTCTTAATGAAAACCTGATACAGACTACAAAAAATTGTTTGAGTGATATGACTGGGTATGAAAAATGTTATCACTATAACTCGAATTTCCAAACAAACCTACATAAAATAAAGCTGAGAATGTACAGAGATTTAAAAAATATTGCAAAACTACACAACTTCCTTTGTCAAGTGCTCAATAATTTTAACGTTACATTCGGATTTACAATTTTATTTGCAGTTATGTTTACGATAGCAATTATGGTAAATTACACTTGTTTATTGATGACTTTTACTATCTTTAAATTACAACTTGAAATTCAATCGACTGATGAAGATTTAAATTTACTACTTGTTAGTTTCTTTTGGATACTTGGAGCGCTGGTAAGTAAATTGTAACCTTCCATTTTAACCACTTTCAATTATGTGTCCTAGGAATGGGGTGCGCAATAGATCAAACAGTTTTGAATATGATATTTGAAATTAGCTCTCAAGCCTATCATTAAAAGAGATGTTTTACGAAATAATTTAAAATACTGTAATGTATACTAGTATTATGATTTATTTACATTGTAGTGTATTTTAGGCTAGGCTCTTACTAACGAAAAAGAACAAATTTTTTTAAAAAATATTATGAAATATTGAAACTTTGATTTGAAAATAATTTATACACATACATTTACAAGAAGAATATGAATAATGGATATAGTAAAATAAATAAAGTACATTTTTTTGGAAAACCCTGTATATAAAAACTGTTATTTCACATTTTCTTCCTACTTATGTCTAGCATACACAATAACAATAAATAATTAAATATATTTTTTACCCGACGCACGCCCATGATAAAAAATTCAATTTAATAATTATTTGCATACTTATCTATGTCGGATGTAAATTTGAAATTATTCGTATGCTTCTTATCTGGCTACATCTTGTGATAATATAAAACCTTACATTCATAAATTTAACTAAAATAGATTTGTAAAATTTTCGAATCGATTTTCTCTTTAATTACATACGTCAGTAGGTCCTCATGCTTTTTCAAATACGTTGTTTTTCTATAAGTACAAGCACCGCATTTTTTATTTAATAACGCATGACGTCACTTCTTGTACATCCTCCGGTCATCGATGATAACTTCTTGTAGATGAAGAGTTCTTACGGCAATACCCAAGGGCTCAGTAAGCATGCGTATTTTCAAATCCGCTATGTTTTTTTCTTCACTGCTACATGCCGTCACTCCTTGTACATGCTTCTATCATTGCCAATAACTCCTTGTAGCTGAAGGGTTCTTGCGGCAAGGACCAAAGGACTAGTGCGCAGGCTTTGGCAAATCTGTAATGTTTCTTATTTTATATCGCATGACGGTACGTCTTGTACCTCCACCGGTTATTGCCTACAATTTCTTGCGGCAACGACCAAATAATCAGTGGGCACACTTTTCCCAAATTCGCCATGTTTTTTTAATACTACATGACGTCACTTCTTGTACATTCAACGACATTGCCGATAAGTTCTTATAGCTGAAGAGTTCTACCATCGAAGACTTCCTCTATAGCCTGATCACCATCTTCCCCTACAAGAAATCTTTAGCCGCAAGAACTCTTCACCAGTAATATATTTATTTATTTATTTATGTATTTATTTATTTATTTATTTATTTATTTATTTATTTATATATTATTTATTTATTTATTTATTTATTTATTTATTTATTTATCTGTTTGTTTGTTTGTTTGTTTGTTTGTTTGTTTGTTTGTTTGTTTGTTTGTTTGTTTGTTTGTTTGTTTGTTTGTTTGTTTGTTTGTTTGTTTGTTTGTTTGTTGTATGTTTATTTATTTATTTATTTATTTATTTATTTATTTATTTATTTATTTATTTATTTATTTACTTATTTATTTATTTATTTATTTATCTGTTTATATATTTATTTATTTATTTATTTATTTATTTATTTATTTATTTATTTATTTAGAAATACAATACCCAACAGAACAAGTTCCAATTACAGTGTAGGGCAGATACCTACATAATTTTACAAGAAACATAATAATGACAAATAAATACTAAAAGTATAGAACACAATGGCATGATAAAAATAAATTGAAATTATAACAAGCACTTTTTATATCAGATATATTACCATTAAGAAAATCTATTTTATCCTGAATACTATGGCAGTTTTGACACAAGACATACATCGGCAAGAATTTTAATAAGTTAATCCTCGGAGTAGGCAGATAAAATAAGTTAGTAAGTCTTGTTTGTACCGATGGAATATGAATGTATAAATTAATTTTAGTTAACATTTGGGGACATTTTATTTAATTCCTGAGCAATTTGAATAAAAATGTGACAGAGTGAAAAAGCAGTCTCCTGATAAGTTCAGTAGCATTAAATCTCTCTTAATAACACATTGTGTGGAAAGCCTATTGGTGGATAAGTTTTATCCTCTTAAAAAATCCTAAACTTTAAATATCTCCTCTGAATTTGTTCAATAGAATTAATATGTACTGAATAATGTGGACTCCATAAAATAGAGCCATAATCAAGTTTGGATAGCACAGAAGAAGCAAAGAACATTTTTAATGTATCAATATTATTAAATTCACCACAATTACGAATAATTAAGCCTATGGTTTTATAGGCAGATGAAACTGTGGAATCAATTGTAGACATCTCATTTAGTTCGGGTGACACAACAGCGAATGTACAGTCGAATGCATATTGTCATTACCACCTTAAAGTTCAATTTCGTTTAACGCTTATTTTGAACCAATTCCAATTTAATTCAAATGTAATACAATTTATTTCCTATTATTTTACAATACTAATTAGAGCCTATTACTTGTTTCATTTTATGTATATTTACATACATATACCTAATCGAAAAAAATACTACATTCGTTATACATTCCTGTCAGTGGGAGGAGACTTGCGATCCCATCGCATACGATTTTGTTTGAAAATTGGTAATGACAATATGACGCTGACTGTACATTGATCAGTCAACTCAGATACATTAGGTTCGGATCGTTTTCCGATTGTTTGTGAGTTGGGTCTATATAATTGTCCATCCAAAGTTATCTACAAAAAAATAAGTGGAACATTAGTGGCTTCGTGGTCGAGTGGTAAGGACACTTGCCTCTCACCCTGGAATCCCGGGTTCGATCCCTGTCGAGGAGCTAGGATTTTTTCTAAACCAGAAATTAATCCTAGCATACTCGGACATTGGGTGTTTTTCCATTATCTCTAAATGTGTAGCCCTCTCCCACACAAGACATCTTGAGGTACCTTCAGGGATACAGGGGGTTCTATTACCTGTGTGGTGTTTAATTAGTAAGACCAATTGGCATAAATACCTTAGTCTAATCAGCAATTATTTCTCTAATCCACCACCTTTTTCTAATATCGAAAAAAAGTACACTTTCTTTACAAGTTCTATTGAACAATCAGCCGAATTATCTATAACAAAAAATAATTCTTTCAAAATTAAAAATTGAGTATTCTAATATATATGTTAATTATATTTTAAGTAGAAAAAGAATAGAGTAAATACATTTTAATTATATCTTTATTTAGAAATACTTTTTCATATATTTATTACAGTTGAAGTTCAAATGTGGGGAGGTTTTTCAAAAACTTTTATAATTAGAAGGTGGTTGGTCTTAATTTTCTTCTTCTTCATCATCGTCTTCCGGTCGCTCGAAAATTTCCAATTCAATATCATCATTTTCGTTATCAAGGATATTTGTCTCTAGATCTTCGAGAATTTCGGGATCAAATGTACTATCTTCATCGAGATCGCTTTGATACGGTGAAGCATTGAGGCACGTTTGCCCATTATACTGGCCACAAGCTAAAGAACATTGCAACCCCGATTTCCTGCATCCGCAGCGTGAACCACAACCATTCTTGCAGTAGCAAAATATTAAAATATATAATATAATTAAAATATACTTAAAGTATTCCACTCAACAATTTTTTGTTTACACGGAAAGGTAAGTAATATTAAACAAATATATATTCGATAAATGAAAAATATTATTAAATATAATGTATTAATTAATAAACAATGCAAATTATTCATAATTATATATTTTTTTAATGATTTATATACTTAATACGGCGTATTATTTACCAGGACTTACGGTTGACCTTGCATTATGCTGTAAATAGGTAAGCGCGGCACGCCCTCCGCCCTCTATCTCAAAAACGGTTGAGTATATAAAAAAATGTTTGGAACAAAAGATGTAGAGAATTTTATTCTCTACACTTTTTATAATAAATGCAAATGGCATTAAAACCATAGAAAGCGAGATATTTGCAAAAAACCGATTTTTGTGACCTTTGACCTTGAATATCTGAAGACGCGGACACGAGATTTTATGAGACTTTTGAGACAACTTTTAGAACGCCAAAATAAAGGTTTATACAAGTTTACAGCTTATTATCTCTCATTCCGAGGTTGACCCTCTTTTTTGACTTGTGATTGGATTATGTTAAAATTCGTAAACATGCATTAGATAATTATAAAAGATGTGGTACATTGGAAAACTATTTAAAATGTCAAGAGATAATATTTCGAACAAAAAAATACTTAAAAAATAAAGCAAAATTAAGCTGGGTGAAATACATCTCCAGTCTTAATAAAAATACCTCATGCTCCGAATTGTAGAATCAGGTAAGGAGAATTAAAAAAGGTACCAAAAACACAAAAATACTGTGAAAACTTTGATTGGGCCGAAACTTTTTTATGATAATGTCACACCGTCCCAAGTCTGCGAAGAAACCCTACAACATTGTAATAATACCGAAGAATAAGAATAGAATAAAATCTTATTCTCAAACACATGTATATCAGTACATAATAATAATTGTCACTGTTACATATCATTTTTATATGGTAATGGTCAAAATAATAATAATGTGGAAATACTTACATACATGAAAAATGTTTCTCGTGAAGCAGTAGAGAAACTGTACATAAACTAAACTTAACTTACTTAACTAAACTACTAATTGCATATACCAGGTGTAACAGGGTACACCCCCCTGTTCTCCTTTAGTTTTGAAGATAATTGATTGAAATTTGAGATATCTTATAAACATAATAAGCAGCACTTTTTGACATATAAGTGATTTTTTTTCACTTCCGGTTTTTCGCCGGAAGTGACACTAACTTTCAATTTTTAAATGGAACATCCTGTATTTGCATTTTTGAATTCTGCATAATTTTCTGAATCCAACGATACCAAATAAGTGACATTTCAAACGTTAATATTTTTTTATAATATAATTTTTAGTTTTCCATTTAAGTGTTGTGATTTATTCTAAATGACCCGTGTAATCCTAGAAAAATGAAATCCCGTCAAAAATACTAAATTACGTGATTTATGAGCAAATAAAGTTCATCAAAATGATTTTTTGGGAAAAAACTCAATTTTTTCAAATAGAACCATATTGATACCATGGTACCATTTATTAGTACTATTAATAAGGAATTTATTCATATGTCGTATTCAAATGTGCGATAAATACAAACAAAATTACAGCTAAAAGAAAATACAATTCTGTTCTAATTACCTTGTTATACATAAGGTGGCTTTGGAATACAAAAAAATGAATACAAAACATTACAACAGTTGTTCAAAATGCTATCTATTAACGTCAATACACTTCTGTACTCGCATAGCTGTTTCTCGAAGAACGTTCGCCAATTGCTAGGCCGGTATGCTATTAATTGCGCGTCATACTCGTAGTTTCAGGTCCTCACTGGTTGTAACGGCGGTTGCGTAGACAATATTTTTAAATAACCCCAAACAAAGAAATCAATGGGTGTTAAATCAGTTGACCTTGGAGGCCACCTCACAGGACCATTCGTCTAAATTATGTTTTCTCCGAATCTTCGTTGATGGTAATCAATTACCATCCTTAAATTATGGAGAGGAGCGCCATCTTGTTGGAAATACATTCCCTGTCGTAAATGGAAAGGTAATTCAGCTAAACTGTCCTCAATTTCATTTTGCAGAAATCTCAAGTATCTAGCACCAGTCAGGGTCCTTCAAATAATGTTGGACGAATGATTCTACTACCGATTATTCCAAGCCAAACATTGAAACCGAACCGCACTTGAAAGTTACCCTCCTGTAATAAATTTTAATTTTCTTGTGACCAATATTTTGTATTTTGTCGGTTGAATAATCTCCAATTTGTAAACCTAGACTCGTCCGAAAATAAAATCATTCCCAAAAAATCGTTGTATGGCTACACGTTATTCTGCAAAATCCAATTGCAATATTCCATTCTATGTTGGTAATCATTTTCGTACCAGTGCTGGTGCAATTAGTATTTAAAAGATTTATAGTGGTATTTGTGCAAAATTCGGCTTACTGTTACGGTGACTGATTTTCAATTCAAACCAATTTGCCTTAAAGAAACAGTCTTATCTACTTCTACTCGAGGCAAAACATAATTTCCGTTCCTTCGTCAAGAATGAAATTTTCTTCGGTATCATTGTTGGGCTTACTTCGGAATTGATTTTCAAGACGATTAAAATAATTTCTCGCTGGACATCGTCTATCAGGATATCGTTCGGCATAGAGGTGTCTAGTCGCAACGGCATTTTTTCTACATTTCCCATAAATAATTAACATGTTTACTTTTTCATCTCTTGTATAAATTTGCGGCATTTTGAACACAATGAAAAAAGAACTTTAAACATTTTTTAAACACAATAAAAACACCGGTAAACCAACAAACGTTTGACAAGCTAAATATTTCATTGTTTTTAAAGCCACCTTACTTCTTAACATTTAATTAGAACAATATTGTATTTTCAAATTTTCTTTTAGCTGCAATATTGTTTGTATTTATCGCACATTTTAATACGACGTATGAATAAATTCCTTATTAATAGTATTAATAAATGGTACCACGGTACCAATATGGTTCCATTTGAAAAAATTGAGTTTTTCCCCAAAAACCATTGTGAAGAATTTTATTTGCTTATAAAACACGGAATTTATTATTTTTGACGGGATTTCGATTTTTTCTAGCATTACACGGGTCATTTAGAATAAATCGGAACCGTCATGGCACACTTAAATGGAAAACTAAAAATTATATTATAAAAAATATTCACGTTTCAAATGTCACTTATTTGGTATCGTTGGATTCAGAAAATTACGCAGAATTCAAAAATGCAATTACAGGGTGTTCCATTAAAAAAATCGAAAGTTAGTGTCAATTCCGGCGAAACCGTAAATGAAAAAAAAATTACTTGTATGTCAAAAAGTGACGTTTATTATGTATATAGGATATCCCAAATTTCAATCAATTATCTTCAAAACTAAAGGAGAAAAGGGGGTGTATCATGATTCTGTTACACCCGATATTATCATTACAATTTGTCAAACGTAAATTAAATTTTAAGAATCAAATTTTAAAATTATAAACTAGTTTAAAAAAAATTCCGTGACAGTGTAAAATACGTGCGGTGAGAGAATAGTTTTTAATTCACATTTGAATATTTTTAGATTTGTTTGAATACGGTGTAGTAAATGAGTAAAGATCTGTACCCCCATGTACAGAGGACCCCTTCGGCTAACATTATAATTATAAAATTGAGGTAGATATGTATCTTTATTTCTTGTATTGTGTGTGTGGATTTGTGATGGCGTTATTAAATTACATTTTCTTTTTAATATTACCAATGATAGGCGATATATGTACAGGTTAGTTATAGTGAAACTTTGTAATAATTTAAAGGAACTGCGACATAAGTCGTATCTACCTAGGCCATATAAGGTACATATGGCGCGCTTTTGAATTAAAAATGTAATGTTTACATGTTGAATTTCCCCAAAATTCAATCCCATATTGCAAGATGGAATAAAATTACGCATAGTATATTGTTTTACCTGCATCAAAAGCGATAAAAAATTGTATATTCCCTATGGCAAAAACTGCACTAGACAATTTATTATTGATTACATTTATGTGAAGTTTCCAATCCAGTTTTTCATCAATATGCAGGCCTAGAAATTTAGTACTACAAACGGGTTCGATGTTTCCTATATGTGAGATCAATGTATTTTGCGATATATTTTTGTTGGGTTGAAATAAATATTGTCTTTTCTAGATTAAGTAATAATTTGTTAGATGTAAACCAGTCAGATATTTCGGTGATTTTCATTTATTCTGTTATGATTAAATTATCAATACTCGAGTTGCTAAGTAAAATGCTAGTGTCATCTGGATATAGTGAACATTTTACTAATGAATAATTATAAACGATCATTAATAAACTAAAAATAATATTGGTCTCAGAATGGAACCCTGGGGTACTCCATATTTAATATTCTCTGGATAGGAGTAATATTTTGTGCGTGAAGTATTATTATGCAAGCAAACCTCTACTAATATTTGATGGTTTTCGAGGTATGATTTAAACCAATTGCTTGTTATTTCTCTGATTCCATAGTAATCCAATTTATTTAATAGTATAGAATGACCCACACAATTAAACGACTTAGATAAATCACAGAATATTCCAGGAGGCAGTTGTTTATCTTCTATTATATTACTTATATTATCTAGAAGTTCAAACGTATCATCTGATGTACTGCAATTTTTGCAACCGTACTGAAAATTTGTAAGGATGTTTTTACTTTCTAAATAGCCTAAAAGTTGTTTATTAACAACTACTTCTAGTATTTTTGAAGGTGCGGGTCGGTAATTTGAAATTAAAGTTTTATCATCTTTTTTTTGTATAACGGCTTTATAGTAGTGTATTTGAAACAATCTGAAAAAATACCTGAAGTTAATGAAAGGCTCACTAAAAACGTAAGAGGTTTGTTTAAGGTATCGCTATTTTCTTTTACTATTACGATTGGAACATCGACAACTCCAGTTGATTTTTTTTGGTTTACGTTTATTAATCGAGTAATATCAGAATCTATAAATGGAAAAAACTGAAATGAATTCAAAAAGTTTACAATTTCATGATAAAGCAAACAGAAAAATTCTCATAAAATTCCTTTTATTAATGTGACCGGTTTCGTGAACAAGTAATTACTTCACATCATCAGACACAGGAATTTTTTGTAAATAAATACCAGGGTAGTTTATTTATAAAAATTCCTGTGTCTGATGATGTGAAGTAATTACTTGTCACGACACCGGTCACATTAATAAAAGGAATTTTATGAGAATTTTTCTGTTTGCTTTATCATGAATAATTACTCATTATGGGATCAACCTACCTACGTTAGTTTAAAATTTATTTTACTTAGACATAGTGAGTGATAAGTGTATCCCTCTGGTGGTCAGTGCTACTCCCAGTCAGACATCATCTATGCCTTAATGACCGATAGCTACTTGAAAAGCAGGTACCAAGAGCTTTAACCCGGGGGTGGGCTAAACTATATACTGAATAAGATTTGCAGGAAACAACTACTCAACGGACAAAAGCCCCGACCTGCATTGAATTAAACCTGCAATCTTGCTTGGTAGCTAAAATCATTTATCAATTCCTCACTAGACATAGACCGGTTTCGAACTTTTTTATATTCTCGTCAGTATGCCATAAGTAAAGGAGAAGACAAATAATAATAGCAAACCAGGCTAGCCTAAAGCAGACTAAGCAAAACGGACATAGTGAGTGATAAGTGTATCCTTCTGGTGGCCAAATAAGATTTGCAGGTTTAATTCAATGCAGGTCGGGGCTTTTGTCCGCTGAGTAGTTGCTTCCTACAAATCTTATTCAGTATATAGTTTAGCCCACCCGGGTTATAGGTCGAAGCTCTTGGTACCTGCTTTGCTATCAATCACTAAAATATCAATGATGTCTGACTGGTAGTAGCACTGACCACCAGAGGGATACACTTATCACTCACTATGTTTGTTTTGCTTAGTCTGCTTTAGGCTAGCCTGGTTTGCTATTATTATTTGTCTTTTCCATTACTTATGGCATACTGACGAGAACATAAAAAGTTCGAAACCGGTCTATGTCTAGTGAGGAATTGACAAATGATCTTAGCTACCAAACAAGTTTTGCAGGTTTAATTTTATGCAGGTCGGGGCTTTTGTCAGCTGAGTAGTTGTTTCTTGCAAATCTTATTCAGTTCATTATTTTATTTAGATAATCCAGTGATGATTAGTTAAATTGTTGACCAAATCTCCAGCAGCATTTTTTAATAGGAAAATCTTGATTAAAACAGTTGTTAAAAATAAGCTTCATAGTACAGTAAAGTCCAATCTATTTTACTAAGTAAATAACTAAATTGCTTTTTATTTTTGAGATTATACAATATTTTCTCTTCATATGTGGGACTTAAGTTTTGTAAGAGATTTAATTCGGTGAATGTAACAATTTGAATATGTTATGTTTAGATCAAACATATTTAAAACATTTCAGAAGTTGACTTTTTGTTGGGTTTCAGTTTCCAGGTGTATATTAAAATCTCAACGTATTATAAATTTATAGCTAGAAAATGCATTGTTTATGCTAAAAAGTAAGTCATAAAACAGATTTAGAAATGAATCAAATTTACCCAGGGGATCTGAACATGCAGAGATTTTTATAGACGTTGATAGTTAATAATTTTTCTTCACCATACTGTAGCCAATGTTCTGAATAACATAAAATGTCTATATTGTAATAATTGTTGCTAAATATCTCTAGAAATATTTTAATTTCGTCAGTTTTATTTCTGATGCTTTGAATATTTGGATGCAGAATAGTAAGACAATTTTGTACCTGTTTTACATTTATTTTGTTTCTATTAGTTTTATTCTCGTTCATTAACCCGGAAGTTCCATCTTGGGGTGCTCCTAAGCTGGGGGCTTCTGTCGTAAAACATGGTTTTTGAAATCGGTCAATTCCAATATATTCCGGCCAGATGTTTGAGTTTTTAAATTTATCAACAAGGTTTGCAGGTACGGATATTTTAAAAGATGCGTATAATTCGAGATGTTTCGATTTCATTACCTCACATTTAACACCTGGTATATTTTTAGATGTAAGATATTTAACAGTTTCAGTAGTAGATAAATCCAGAGGACATCTAAACATATGATAATCGATATATCTTACGACTCCTTTGAATGTCATGTCATCATTTCCTTTGCCATATATTAAGTTATTCCTCTTTCTAAATTTCTGTCTTTGAAACTCCAATTTTTCTTCATTATCGGGTTTTTTTATCGTTAACTTTCGTACTATTTTTGTTTATTTCAACTACAATGTGTTCATTTTTTAACGCACTTTGTTCAAGTTGTTCATTTATTTGAATTCCTGGACTTCTTTCTTCTAGCTTTGCTCCTTCAGATGTTTTTAATACTGAACTGCTGTTTTTTTCTGTGCGACGGCATCTTAAAAATATTTCCTTTAATTACTGTTAGAGTAATTTTTTTCTATTTCTTTTTGTTTTTGAGTAACACTGTATATGTATTCCTTTGAAGTTAATAATCTAACTAACTCGATGTTACTCTCCCGTAGTTGTTTTACTTCATTTTCCAATGCACTTATTTTAGAGTATAATGTCGTGGTTTCACTTTTTACGCAATTGTTTAATATCTCTTTAAATTCACTACATTTGATAAAGATTTTAGTTTCGTCCTGTTTAGATCTTAAATCAGGAGGCATCTTAGGAAAAGATATCGAATTTTATTATTAAGATAATATAAATATTAAGATAATATAAAATTAAGATAATATTAAGATAATAATTTCTTAAGCAAACCTTTTACTTTAGCTGAATTAGAATATGCCTTTAAAAGGACAAGCAACACCAATCCCAGATTTGATGAAATCAGGTACTGTATGCTCTTAAATCTCCCAACTTCTGACAAAATATAAGTGTTAGATATATTTAACGATATATGGGGTAAGGGAGTAGACATGTAAACTTGGAAAAAAGTAACCAAAATTCCTATTCGTAAATATAATAAAAATTCAAATGACCCTGAGTCTCTCTTTATTATCCTGCGTTTTCAAAACTTTTGAGAGATTAATAAAACTCAAACTAAAATGGTGGTTACATAACTTTCACCCAACAACCAATATGGTTTCAAAATCGACTTCAGTACGGATGCTCTAATCCATCTAGTGACTGATATCCAAATTTGTTATTCGGATAACGATTATTTGGGAACTATATTTTTGGATATAAATGGCGCCTACGACTGTGTTGCTTTCGAAATTCTTAAACATAAAATGTGCAATTTCGGTATTCCACAGAAATTAGTTAATCTTATATTTTTATCAAATCTATTCTCCAATATGAAAGTTTACATAAGATATAATAACAATAAAATAGGTCCGCGTTATACCTCCTTAGGTTTGCCTCAGGTATTAAGCCGGATACTGCTCAATATTTATACTGCAGATGTACATAACTTTATCGACGATTTTAACATCATACAATATGCAGATGATTTTTGTGTTTATGCTCAAAGATCTTCGTATGGAAAGTGTATATCCTCCCTGAGTGCCACGATAATCACTTTGCAGAATTGGCTTCAATATAATGGTTTCACCAGTTTCACCTTTTGTGAAGGGAAATCCATGTTCACAAGACACAACACTCCAAGTCGCAGTCACATTGAACTCGGAAACTTCCACTTCGAAATATCTAGGATTAATTCTCGACAAAAAATTAACATGGAAACCATATATTGACTACATGATCACCAAATGCCAGAAAGAAATTAACTTCGAAAACTTGGTGAGGTGCAGAGGCCCAGATTGCAATTCTTTTTTTATACGATGTACATTAGCTCAATTATTGATTACGACTGCACTTTGTACGGATCTGCTAGCAAATACTCACTAAATAAAATAGATATTATGCAAAATAAAGCTCTTTGTATATTTATTGGTGCCATGATTAATAATAATAATAATAATAATAATACTTTATTTCCCCATTTAAATG
Source organism: Rhamnusium bicolor (assembly GCA_029963845.1). Taxonomy (NCBI): domain Eukaryota; kingdom Metazoa; phylum Arthropoda; class Insecta; order Coleoptera; family Cerambycidae; genus Rhamnusium; species Rhamnusium bicolor. The sequence continues at coordinate 63,448 of JANEYF010004297.1, read as the reverse complement.
CAAAACAATTAAATGTAAATACACTAAATGCAGTAGTAGTCAAGAAAAAAAAGAAAAATAAACAAACAAATAAATAAGCAAACAAACAAATAAAAAAAAATGTAATATAAAAGCAATATGAGTAAAGATAAAAAGACGTAAATGATATGTAGAAATACAGACGTATAAAATTACTAACCTATAAACAACAAGATTACAGTTATTTTTTAATACAAATATTACAATATATTATAATATGTAGTCATAATTAAAATATCACAGGTAGTATTATTCATTCACCGTATAGAAGCTTCTATAACTGAGAAATTTTTTTAATCTCTGCTTGAAAATATTTGCATTGGGTGAAGACTTTATATCCTCACTTAATCTATTATATAATTTGCAGCCGCTATAATAAAAGTTTTTTTTGGTAAAATGTTGTCCTATGTGTTTTGGGCTATAGTAATCTTTTAAATCTAGTCTCGTGGTTGTGATCTATTTGATTAGCAAGAAATTTATTTTTATTTTTATGTACAAATGTACACACTTCTAATATGTATATCCCAGCAACTGTTAATATCTTAAGATTTTTGAACACCTCACGACAACTTGCAGGGAAAGGCAAACCACCGATAACGCGAACTGCATATTTTTGTAGGGTGAATACTCTTTGCATAGATGTGCTCATGCCCCAATTAATAATTCCATACCTAAGATGGCAATAAAAATTTGCATAGTAGAGAGCTAAAAGAACCTCTTGACTACAGTGTTTTTCCATGAAGCTTAATGCGTAACAATTGCTGCGCAATTTACTGCACAGATCTTCAGTATATTTCCGACAGTAGGAATTAACCAGGGTAAATTCACTTAAGCAGATTGTCTCTATTTTATTTTGATTTTGCCAATGCTCTGTAATGAGTAGAAAGTCACATTCATAATCACTGAAAGCTTCTTCAGTACTTAGGATTTTGTTTCCTAGGCATTGTATATTTTGATGGACAATTTTAATCGAAGTTTTATTTACGAAAAATCCTCGGTTGTCCAGTACTTTTGTCAGGGGTTATGGTATTACTAACTATAGTTTCAGTCAACAGCTGATCATCTAGTACAATGATATTATTACTCACATTTGGTAATTGTACAAAACTAGCATCTTGAGTTGTTAGATTATTTATAATTGGAGCTGTAATGTTGTTGTCGGTCATTGTCAACTGCAGGTCATCCAATGTATGAATTGTGTTGGACTTATTCAATAACTCCTCAATATCGGTATTCTGCGGTGCAACTTGTGCCCTGATATCTTTATTTATATCGATTGTTAGTAAGTTTGTGTTTGGTTTCTTATTTAGAACAATATCTACTATACCCGTACTTGATATTTACTAAGATTTTGATGTTTATCGTTAAGATTAAGTATACTAATTTTTCCTGCAAGAGTGTTGTCAAGCAATGTTACAAATTCTCTTAATTTTGTATTGTATCTCCAGATCCGTTTATTGATGGAGGCGAACTTAAACGGTGCCGTTGAGATACTAATGTTCGTGTTGGAACAGTTTTTTATTTTTTGACCTATGTCCTTAAATAACGGATACTTGTTGTTCTTGTTAAAATTATTAAAACCTGCGATGATGAAAACATGGTCATGAAGTGTATAACTTTCGGTTAGAGGTTCCAGGTGTTCCATTACTTTTTGAAAATCAGCTCCAGGCTTAATTAGAGTTTCGATTTTATACTTTTTTTTATCTAGAAGTTTATATACGATTTTATTTATGCTACGTCCGTAATCATCACAGATAATTATAACTTTATTGTGATAATCGGATATATTATCGTTTCGGGAATTCAAGTTTTTAAGGTGGCAGTTTTCTATATTGCTATTGTTTTTGTTAGATACTGTTGTTAACATTTTAGTTGTACCTTTGACTACTTCGTTGTTTATATTAATTCTGTTAGTAACATTATTTAATTGATTTTGATTATGGCTTACATTTTTATTTGTACTCGCATTTAACTGGACTATTAGTTCAATATCGTTCATTGATAATTCAGTACAAACAGATATATCTTTATTAATTTTTTGCGTTTTTATGCCAGCCGTTTTTGTAGTTGGCTTTTTATTAAGTTCTATAGTTTTTTGTAGCTAGGTTATAAATTCTTTTAATTGCTTAATAATTAATTCTTGTTTTTGTAACAATTCGTTCATCTCTTCCTCTCTTTTCATTGCCTCATTTAAAAATAGTTTATTTTCAGTTTTTAATTTATTTATGTACTTATCTTTTAAATTATTGTCCTCATTGAGGTCGTCGACTGTCCTCTCCAGCATACTTTTTTCATCTTCTTGTTCACTTACACTGACTTCTTCACAGCAAATTATTTTATTTTGTTTGATAAAACAAATTTGTTTTTTAAATTTTGGTACACAGCACTTGTGATATATACTATGACACTTTACACATATGTAATGTAAAAATGTCTTATTTTTGCAACATTTATAATAACTAGGGCCGGAGCTCTGAGAACTGACGTTATTCGTTGAATACATTGCCCCATTTCCACACCCATTGAACCTTTATGAGTAAAGTCAAAAGAATATCCCCTTTTCCTTAGAAGACAGTTTCTTTCTGAAAAATATATTCTAAATTATATAAAAAAATATCCCGCCGGAATAGATAAAATACATAACTTAAATATCCTAAATCTTACTGATAAATTCTGGAAAAAAGAAAAAATCCCCTCCTGGTGCATAAGGTATCGAGCAGTATTAGACATCTCTAAAAATTTTAAACAATTTCATCTCTTCCCTCAGTTTGACGATTTTAAGTAAAACAAACACCATTTTCCCAAATTATTTGGAAACTTCAAGAGTCGATGATATTATCCCTCAAAATATTTTGGAAAAGTACACCAATTTTACTCATATTTACACAGATGCCTCCAAATCTAATCACCGTATAGGCTGTGCTTTTCTAACTCGAATGTACAATAAAAATTCAAACTTTCTCACGAAACGTTAGTTTTCTCCGCAGAGGCGTATACTATTATTAAGTCATAAGAACACAAGTTCAATTATTATACTATGTGACTCCAGGTCAGTACTTTTGGCAATAAATAATACCTACAAACCTGCATCTAAGAAGTGTCATCCTTTTATTAAATTTATTAAACACTGTAATTGATTATTATTTGCTAAAAATATCTGGTTTTGAAATACACTATATGGGTAAAACTTATACTGGCATAAAACACAACGAAGAAGTCGATTTATTAGCAAAACTTCTAGGATGTATAACACAACAATTATCAGGCTAAGATTTGGACATGGCTGCCAGCATATATGCAACTAAATAAAATGGGAAATTTACCATTTATTTTTTGTTGTGATAAATACACATCTGGTCGAGACCAACTTTATGCAGATATTCTGAAGATAAATATTCAAATGCCAGTGAATGTCTTATATGTATTTACTATCATTAAATAATAACCGAGTGATTGGAATAATTATACAATTTTTTAAAAATTCTGGACTAAAAGTTTATAACTGTATTAGTTTCGTATCCTACTATGTTTTTCCATTGTTCACCCTTTACCTACTTACCTATCTTACTAGTTTGGGTAACAATAAAAGGCCCTGAAAGACTCCTGGGTGAGAAGCAGTGGCGGTTGGTGAAATTTAGGCTATGTCATATGTTAGTACTGGAGCATGGGACCCAAGTGATACTTTAAGGTATGATTTTCAAGATTAAATGAGGAAGTTTTGCAGAAAAAGAAATTGCGATTTAACTTTGCCAAAAAAATATTTGCAAAACATTTTTTTTCATAATCAAGTGAAAAATTTAACGACAGATTTAAAATTTCATAAAAAAAAACATAGATTTTTTTATAAAGTTGCACCTTTTCGAAATTTGCACAGTGAAAAATGAATTTAAAATAAAATTTCAAACCGGTGTAACTTTATAGAAAAGCAATATTTTTGATAAAATTAGAAATCTGTTGACATATTTTACACTTGATTCTGAAAAAAGATGTTTTGCAAATATTTTACAAATCGTTTAAAAAATAACGGTGAGGCGCACAATTTTTTCTACTTTTTTTTCGAAAATTTCGATTGCAATTTTTTTTTGCAAAATTTCCACATTTAGTCCTCATAGTTATGCCTTAAAGTCTCGCTTGGGTCCCATGCTCCAGTATGGGGAGTGGCTGTAGTTAATGCGCCGGCGCGACTCCTGTGAGGCGTCGGAGGCCACGGGAGGACTGACCGGCATCGGGAAACCGGAAAAAAAAAAAATAATAATAAGGTCAGCAGGGCTTAAGTCGGAGACCGAGGGATTCATTATGGCCTGCCAAGATGGTGTTATCAACACCTTGGTCTACCGTAGCCGCGTGTGGCGTGTAGAGGTTCCTGATATCAACTGCAGGACCTGCCATCAGGCGCCGGAATCGCTCATGCACTTACTTTCTGCATGTCCCATATATGCGATTTCGGCCTACATCCACCGACATAACGCGGCTTTACGAGTGCTATACTACCATCTAAGGCACTCGTACGGGGTAGACCAGACACCAGTGCTGCCTTACGTCCCCGGAGATATTGAGTCCGTTGTCGAGAACGAGAAATGCCGGATTTACTGGAACTACTCGTTCCCGACTGTCAGGCTAATCCAAGCCAATAAGCCTGACATAGTCCTCCTCGACCATCAACTCAAGGTGATGTATGTTATCGAGTTCTCGGCACCTGCTGAGAAAAACATCACCTTGAAGGAGGAGGAGAAACGGACCAAATATCGCGATCTCCGGTACGAGCTCCAAGTGCTGTACCCAGGCTACTCGGTCAAAATGGTCGTCCTTATTATCGGTGTACTCGGAGGGATAAAGCCTACGCTGCTCTCGGAACTGCAGATCATATCGGCCTGCCAAAAACCAGCCGAGTGGCTGGCAGGTCAAATGCAGAAGGCGGTCATTCTGGGTTCTCTCCGTCTGCTTAGGGCACACGATTCTGGTATCTACAGTCACTAACCCTGCGGGATGCGGGGAGTGGCTGTAGTTGATGCGCCGGCGCGACTCCCGTGAGGCGTCGGAGGCCACGGGAGGACTGACCGGCATCGGGAAACCGGAAAAAAAAAAATAAGTGCAAAGGAACGGCAACCTCCACGTTGGTGCACCCTGGACAGGCAGAGGCAACTCTGCCTGACTAATGCCGGCCGGGGGTATCAGGGCTAACCACCCTGGTACTCTTTATGCTATGGGTTCCTTATAACCTGAGAAGGGCCCCTCACAATCGACCCCAAGCGGATGGGGGTCAGAGACAGGTGGGAGGGGCCTTACCGGATGGTCTCAACGTTGACAACCTAGGCATTGAACACGGACGCTTTAAGTGGACGAGGGAACTACGGGATGACTTGCTGACCTGCCGCGAGAGTAGCGAACCTGAGCGAAGGGGATACATGGCGCGAATGCATGCACTTTGGTGCGAAATGCATCCAGAGCATCGCGCCTTCTCTCAACAACATCTGAGAGATCAAGTATCCTTTCTGCTCAGGACAGGTTACGTAAGGGCACCCCGTCAGCTGGAAAACTGCCAGCCGCAGTACCACCGCGGCAATTACCAGCTGATGGGGAACATCTTTTAGAGTTCACCGGTGTAGACTTAAGGACGAGGGTTAGCCTTAACATCAGGGCTAACCTAAAGCAACAAGACCTGGCTAGAATGGACGCGGTCATCGATGAGGAAATTCCGGAAGATGTAGACTGGTAGATTCCGGACTGGTTTGTCGAGGGACGTACTGTGCTTATCCCCAAAAGGGGAATCTTTCCGACCCGAGGAATTATAGGCCGATTACCTGCCTTAACTCCTGCTACAAGATATTTACACGTATCTTGTATGCTAGGACGCTGAGGTCTGTTGATCCGGTCTTCCAGCAGATACACGAACAGCGTGGTGCCAAGAAGGGCATGGCAGGTTGCAAAGACAGCCTGCTGATAGACCGCTGTATTACACAGGATTCTGTGCAATACAAGCGGAATCTATCGATGGCCTGGATTGATTACCGCAAGGCATTTGATACAACATCGCATGAGCTGTTGTTGTACTTGCTCGAATGTCTTGCGGTACCAGCACCACTAGTGAGATGCATAGAAGAGCTGCTACCGCTCTGGAAGACCCGCTTCACCATAACATCAGGTGCACAGCGGGTCACGATAGGGCAGGTGGCATTTAGGAGAGGAGTTTTCCAGGGTGACTCCCTGAGTCCTCTCCTCTTCTGCATCTCACTGCTGCCGTTGTCTGTTGGGCTCCGCCAAAACCGCGGATATCAATGCGGGCCACCGAGCGACCGGAGGCATAAGGTCACCCATCTATTTTATATGGATGACCTTAAACTTTATGCCTCCGGAGAGCGCGAACTACAAAACGCTCTTAGGGTGGTCGAAGAATATACGCGGGCAATTGGTATGGAGTTCGGGTTGGACAAAATGTGCAGTCGTCCACCTCAAGAGAGGACGATGCGGGGAATTTCCTGAAGATGCGCAGCTCGCAGACGGAAACATCCTAAGACATCTGGATGCCGGAGAGACCTATACATATCTGGGTGTGCAACAAAGGCACATCCAGGATGTATCACAAATAAAAAGATTCTCTCCGCGGCAAGTACAGACATCCGATTCTGCTCTACTCCTTCGGAGTAGTAAAGTGGAGGGTAGATGAGCTGCGTCAATTAGACAGAGATACCCACAAGATGATGAATATTCACAGAAGTATTCATCCTAGATCGTCCGTTCCTCGTGTGTACCTCCCACGTCAACGGGGGGGGCCGAGGACTCTTGAGCCTGGAGTGTACGCATGGCAGAGTAGTACTGAGTATGGCATGTAACATACTCAGGAGCTCAGATCCCCTCTTGCGGTTCGTAAAACATCACGAAACTGTAGGAGTGGGAGCAGGATTGTTCAAGGCAGCAAAAAGAGCCGCAGATGAACTCGGTCTCGCATTTGACATCAGGCGAGGAGGCCGGCGAGGTGCTGATGTTGAGTCAGTCACCGAACTTCAGCCAAATCGTCTGAAAGCCCGAATTAGAGCTGCCAAACAGGAAAATCTGTTTCGGCAGCACGTCGATAAACCCCAGCATGGTGTCTTCTATAAGAACATCGAAACACTGGGTTTATCGAGCAGGCTGACCTTCGCCTTTCTAAGGTCAGCAGGGCTTAAGTCGGAGACCGAGGGATTCATTATGGCCTGTCAAGGTGATGTTATCAACACCTTGGTCTACCGTAGCCGCGTGTGGCGTGTAGAGGTTCCTGATATCAACTGCAGGACCTGCCATCAGGCGCCGGAATCGCTCATGCACTTACTTTCTGCATGCCCCATATATGCGATTTCGGCCTACATCCACCGAGATAACGCGGCTTTACGAGTGCTATACTACCATCTAAGGCACTCGTACGGGGTAGACCAGACACCAGTGCTGCCTTACGTCCCCGGAGATATTGAGTCCGTTGTCGAGAACGAGAAATGCCGGATTTACTGGAACTACTCGTTCCCGACTGTCAGGCTAATCCAAGCCAACAAGCCTGACATAGTCCTCCTCAACCATCAACTCAAGGTGATGTATGTTATCGAGTTCTCGGCACCTGCGGAGAAAAACATCACCTTGAAGGAGGAGGAGAAACGGACCAAATATCGCGATCTCCGGTACGAGCTCCAAGTGCTGTACCCAGGATACTCGGTCAAAATAGTCGTCCTTATTATCGGTGTACTCGGAGGGATAAAGCCTACGCTGCTCTCGGAACTGAAGATCATACCGGCCTGCCAAAAAACCAGCCGAGTGGCTGGCAGGTCAAATGCAGTAGGCGGTCATTCTGGGTTCTCTCCGTCTGCTTAGGGCACACGATTGTGGTATCTACAGTCACTAACCCTGCGGGATGTAGGGAGTGGCTGTAGTTGATGCGCCGTCGCGATTCCCGTGAGGCGTCGGAGGCCACGGGAGGACTGACCGGCATCGGATATTCTGAGGAAAAAAAAATAAAATAATATGTAATATTGAGTAAATGAATAAACGAAACATTCTTATTTGGTTTAGGCTCATAGGTGTAGTGTATGCAGTGTGCAGTGGTTCGTGTTAATACTACTAGTATAATATTAACTTTCGTTGTATGGATTTTATTCTAATGCCAAAAAAAAAAAATAAAACAAAGTCATGATGATTTAATTTTTAACCCTAATAGGTTAACATTAGGAACATGTAGCATTATTTTCTGTAAGTTGATAGTTATCGCAGTATATTTCTTATCTATAGTGCATAGAACTCCACCTTCTCTTTCTAAACATAAATCTTTAAATTTACGATCTGTCCTAAAAACGTTATATCTATTACCAAACAGCTCATTACCAAAAACGCTATCGTCTATCCAAGTCTCAGTAAAACAAATAATAGCATAAGTACTTATTTGCGCAGCTATGTGCAGCTCCTGTGTTTTTGTCTTAAGACCTCGAACGTTCTGATAATATATACTTAAAACAGTGGATTCCACACATTCGCTGTGCTCGGCGAGTTCAGTGTCAGGCCGATCGCTTCACTTTCAGAATTAACTATGTTTTGCTCAGGAGGAGGTAAAAATTTAATAACTGTTGGTCTACAAAGAAATTTAGATTTATATTGAGATAATTTATTTTTATATACGGTACACTTAGGATCCCAGACAGCATGTGCAATATTTGCATAATCGATATCATTATTACCAGCCGTACCCCTCAAATTGAAACAATTAATACATTTCTTATCTGCATCTGAATTGCAATTTTTTAAAACATTCTCGAGAGAACAAACAGGACACGATTTTTTTCTGACAATTATTTGACGGGTGATTAACATTTAAAACATCTGTACAAATCAATTATATCATAAACTGCACAACAATCATACCCCACAAATAAACATCCATCATCTGACTGACTGACCTTTGTGTATGTTATATTGTAAAATAGCTTGTGAAATATTCTTATTCTTTCTTGTGGGCCATAAACGAATAACAGTACATTAAGAGTCTTCAGCAAATAGAGAAAAATTTTGACTTTTGATCAGATGAACTATCTCGGACTCAGTGTCAAATGTTTCAGATATTCCAACAATTTTAATCCTCGGCCTTGGTTTGGAAACTTCTTTTATTTCATAATACTCCAGAGAAATAAAACTTCCTCTGCGGAATGAGGCTGAACAAGCTGAATTTTTGCAGAGACCTTCGTTTTGATGTTCTAATGAAGCACAAAAAAATCTCATATGCCTACCCTTGTGCGTCTTGAGATATCGAAGGTCAAAGGTTATGAAAATCGGTTTTTCGCGAGAATCTCGCTTCCAGTGCATCTGACGTCGTAAGAATTCATAACAAAACTTACGTAAAATGGTATTCTCCACAAAATTGCTCATATACATTTTTTTCGTACGACCAACCGTTTTCGAGATATAGTATGATAAAGCGGGAGCGCGCATTCGTAATAGGTAATACTGTATTATACTGCAGAGCTATAAATATAAAAGCACTTTTCTTAATCTGTTAGACTGAAAAATTAAATTCCCATTATTAAAGCCGTTAGAAATTTGTTTATTTATAAAAAAATATATAATAAATAATTAATAACAAAAAATACATTCTTTTCCACACCACGCCTTATGTTTCCTTGCCTTCCTCCTCATCTTCGTCGGGTTCCACTAGCACTTCGATCAACACATTATCTTCGTCAGACGCTTGCTCTATATCTGTTGGCTCTATGTCTGTTGGCAAAACCTCTTCAAGCTCAAGGTCACTGAAGTCTTCGATGTTTTGCAACTCTGTTGACGGGTTTAGGCATGCCTGTCCGTGACACTGACCACAAACTTTGGAGCATGGCAGCCCGACTTTTCTACACCCGCACTGCGCACCACACCCCTTTTTACAATTACAGAATATGGTATTTAATAGTTCGTCTGGAGCAGGTGACAGTAGTGTTGTTTTCGGCTGTAATATGTCGTTTTTTAAATCCCAACCCCATTCTTCGGGTTGTAGATTGTTCCCTAACCAAATCTGTACTTGGTAGTAGACCCGATAAATATGCTGTCGAGCTGCTTCACTGGTAGGTGGAAGGGATGACAATTTAACAGGTCTTAATGAATTGGGTGTATCTAAATTTGTCAAGGTTCACTTCATCTTTTGGAGCACCATACATAGCTAACAGAAAACGCTTTCCGTTCTGAAATACTGTATCTGGCGGGCAGTTTTCTGCTTGAAATATTTGAGCCGAGTGAGTCAAATCGGGATGTTTCTCAAACATTGTCATAACCTTAAGTTTTCCTTTGTTGAATAATGCCGATGTAGTGGCGCATCCAGTGAGGGCATGCAAAAACAAAATATATGTTCTTTGCAAAGACGATATTTGTTGAGACTTTTAGACGAATAAATTAGTGTTGATGTAGTCCCTTTGCCAATTTTCTTTAAGAAAATTTGTCGGTGATGTGACTGAGTTCGTCCTATTAAGAGAAAAAGCAAATCGCGCTCCCGCTTTATCATGCTATATCTCGAAAACGGCTGGTCGTACGAAAAAAATGTATATGAATAATTTTGTAGAGAATACTATTTTACGTAAGTTTTGTTATGAGTTCTTACGACGTCAGATGCACTGGAAGCGAGATTTTCGCCAAAAACCGATTTTCATGACCTTTGACCTTCGATATCTCAAGACGCACAAGGGTAGGCATATGAGATTTTTTTGTGCTTCATTGGAACATCAAAACGAAGGTCTCTGCAAAAATTCAGCTTGTTCGGCCTCATTCCGCAGATGGCCTTTATTTTTACCTTATTTCCCTGGAGTATAATTTTTTGAGAGTTTCTTATCAGCTAAATTTTTTAATTTTCTTGTCTCCTCGTCATTTCTACAGCTTACAACTATGCCACTCTGTTTTACATTTTTAACTTTATTCAGTTGTAATTTCGATTCCAAAAGGTTTACATTTTGAAGAATTTCCGACTTTGTTTCAGCATTTTTTTTTTGTTTTGATCCTTTGGCATGATTTTAATAGCTGACTTATTATTATTAATAATTTGGTAATAGGAAGGTCCAAATTTATTACGAGAAATATCTTTGTAATTAAGTTTTTGCTTAGCCAATTAAAATAAAATATTATTATAGTCGTAAACAACTCCTCAATATTTTTCACCACATTTTTAACAACTAAATCCAGAGTTCTCTTATTTTCTTCGGCTCTTTTTAACAGCAAAACAATCTTTGCAATATGGGTGGTGAGAACTGCAAAAACGGAATTGTTTCTTGGATTAATCAAATTACATATAACCAGGCTTAAGAGACGCTGGCTGGTTCTGCTACCAGATTAATTAAAAGTTGAAAATTAATAAATTAAGCAAATTCTGTTACTTAAAACCAGCTACAGTTTTACAACAAAAGCAGTTTACATAACTAAATTCATTAAAATTTAATATTAAAATACCCTATTGTGTATAAATCTGTTCTTCTAAAAATTTATCACATCTATTAGTAGTTATTGAATGTTTGTGTATATGTCGGATTTTTATTTTTGAGTGTGGTAGGAAATTCTAGTAGTTAATAAAACTATATTGATTATAAAAAAGGATTAACTTTTCTTTGTTTATTTCAGGTTCAAATAACAGTTTTGGCTACACGATGCAACAGTTTGACTAACGAGGCAAACAGAACAACTGAAATTTGTTGTAATATTTTAAGTAATATTCCTGCAGTTCCTATAATAGAAAAAGATCATTTTGTAAAAGAAGAATTAATGTTCTTATCACAACAAGTTTCACAATGTAAACCTTGTATTTCCGCAGCAGGTTTCTTTCAAGTCAACCACAATATGTGTGGTTTTATTCTTTCCACTGTAACTTCATATATTATTGTAGCTATTCAGTTTTTGTCTAAAGAAAGAGAACACTTTTAATATTTGACCATAGTTTAAAACTGTAGAGCTGCTTTAGAAATTTACTAAGAACTTCATTTATTCCACATTTCGATGCGCTTCATTGGTAAAATTTAAATTATGTTTATAATATTGTTCACAGAATTGTTATATTATTTATGTTTTGCGTATATTCCTTTTGTCAAATATAATTGAATACAATCTTAACATTATCTTACTTACTTGAGTATCTATCTAGCTGGGCAAGATATCTAGAAATAAAATGCACAAGTTTCAAATCAATTCGCTGATTTAAAACCATTTATTTCAATCTCTCTTTTAACCCGTACCACTACAAACAGGGTCTACTGGACCTACCGCCACCTATTAGTTGTTATCTTGAAATATAAATATAACATGTGCTAATGCGTTTCCGTATATTCTCTCAAATACTATAAGACCTAATAATACGTACCAGTTCCTGAGAGAAAAGGAACACCTAGGATAGAGGTGATGAAGATGAGTTGCAAATGGTGACTTTTAATGTGTTAATGTGTGACATTTGTTTACATCATTGTATTTTGAGTTTAGTGCCGTTGTTACATTTCAAATTCTCATAAAGCTATACCTCGCAAAACCTCTCGTTATTTGTTGTTCTGTGCCTAAAATCTCCCTGAGCTATAGACAACCAATAATACCTTTCGTTCTATATTCCACTACGCAAGTCATCACTGATGTTGTATTTTGTCGTTCATTTGTGGAATACGCCGGCTAGAAGATCGTGAAGGACAATTTCCGTAAGACTAATCTACGGTCATACGATAGGAATATCAAGAATTTATTCTGAAATTTAAGTTCTCTTGTTTTGGATGCAGTGTATAATGCGTTAGAGTTGTTTTAGAAGAGAATTTTTACTGGAAATAGGATATAATTTCGATCTTTGGTAAGGCTTCACTTAAACATTTTGTTTTTCATGAGATGGCACGTTTATTTCTTTATTTTCTAGGCTTACTCTTAATACCATAATATAAATATTATTTTGAGAAATGTTGTGTTCTGGCATGTGGCAAATGATAAGTTAGGTTATAACAGGTGGAAAAATTGGAAGACACCTGTACCCTCTGTGGTTGAGGCAAATAGTTAGACATTTATAGTTACTTTTTTGTTTAGTGTTTAAATACATTGTTTTTAGTAGGTGACAATTCGATAGTGTGTAATTCAAATGTATTTCTTTAAGGTGCACAGCTGGGGTGAAGTCTGCATCGTTCTGCACGCCTGAGGTGAAGTTTGTGTCGCTGTGCCTAGATGTGACACTGAAATTTCAATTCGAGTAACCAGAAGCCGCAGTAAGCAGTTAGCTGTTAGAACCTGAAGATGGCAGATGAGATTCTGCCTAAACGTCGTTCAGACAACCACGGTCGCTCTCGGGGCCTATCACCTACGCGGGAGTATATCCGGAAAACGAATTTAACATTCACCACCCGCGAAAACCTGAAAAAAACAAAAAAATATATATATATATATATATATATATATATATATATATATATATATATATATATATATATATATATATATATATATATATATATATATATATATATATATATATATATATATATATATATATATATATATATATATATATATATATATATATATATATATATATATATATAATTGTTATGTTATAATTTCTTTTCTGTTATGATCTGTAAATAGGTCACTGGCCGTTAATGGGTTAAACATTTATCATTTGAGACATTTTTTAAATTCTTATTGGACCGTTAAGAAGTTCCACATATTCCCCATGCGTCCTTTTCAGATTGTTGCTGCTATTGTCGCTGTAACAGGTGTACTTATTCTTTTATCTTGAGCCAGCAATTCCAGGAAGTTCTGATTAATATGCAAAAAATTTTGATTTGAATTTTGATTCTGATGACTTTGACTTGAATTTTGATTTGGAGAAGACTTTCTCTTTGATTCTATACGTTAACTGCAAGAATAGGGCCGCCATATACCTTGTCTTTAGATCTGGCTTCATATACTTGAAATTTTGATTTTTGTTCTCCAAATGTTTAATCTTGTTCAGATACATTCTAAAATTTATGTTGTTTGCTGTGTGTGGCCCCCACAATTGACACACTTAACGGGATCGTTTTCATTTTTTTACTTGTTAAATGTGCATCTGCACATTTTAGACATTTTGGCGCTACCCAGTAGTTAGTAGTTGCGTGTCCCTGTTGTAGGACACTAATACGTAAATAGGCACTTGCGCGAAAATTTAATTTTTTATATAAAAATCCGACGAACAACAAATATCATATAAAACATTCAACGAAAACACTGGAACGGACACTGTATGAAATTCTTTTTCAGCTTTCCCTAAAAAAATCTACACAACGAACGTAACCGCCAAATTTTGCAAATTCATACACACACATATGAGCAGCTAGCGACTTTTCAAATCTTTCATACCTATCTAAATTTCAGCCTTACTCAGCCTTACTGTCCATTTATTTTTTCAATTTTCACTCTCTCTTTCCAAAAATAACTTTCAAATTCTATTTTCAGGCTTCGTTTAATACCAACTTATTATCAAATATCATTATAATCAACACACACAATAGTAGCATAAAATAAAAACCCATCCTTGTCAAAGTCTATCTTAAATTTCAATGACTTTCGAATTTCATCGAAATTCGGCTTCCCCAAGTCTCAGATAGACGGACGACCAGCATCGACGATCGGGAATAACAAAACAACATATAATACGAAAAATATTATTCTTTTTAGCAAAGTTAAATTTCATAGTACTTTCCAATTTTTTCAAAATTTTAAAATCAAATTTCAGGTGTCCATAACTTTTTTCAAAATCTTTTCATGCAGGTCTTCTCTAAATACTTTGCACTTTAAGATCTATGTACTCAGCTCGCCCGGTTCGCTAGCGTGCCGCTGCTCACACACTCTTTCATGATCCACGCTATACCTATACCGCCACCATCGCCTCATCTCACATCTGGGACGAATGTGAAGATTTCAAGCAAAATAATTTTCACAACCAATTAGACTCACAATTGCCAATTAACACTCATTAAACTCTGCATTTCACCATAAAAATAATAATTTTATCTTGTAAATTAAAAATCTTATTGGACTTTTAGCCCACCCAGTAGGAAAATCTTATAAAATTTTCTGCTCAACGATCGATAACTTCCTTATTAATGAGCCAAATTTAATAAAATAAAAACAGTAACGGAGCTCAAAATCTAAGCTTGCCAGAGACCTAAACACAATTATTACAAGTCTTCAGCTTAGTTTCTAAAAAAGCGCGGGAAAAGTACAGCCGTGAGACTCTAGCCAGGCCATACGGGGCCCGAGTCACTCGAGCGCTCTGGCAGGAATAGCTACCAAACTTCCGCCAGACCTAAATTAGTCTTAGCTTGTGTCTTCGGCTATACCAAATGGGCTCGCCTCTGATTGGCCAGAGCTCCGAAATGAGGCGTAGTCGCCCACTTGCTTTACTATAAATAAAAATCACAACCCTACACACGCTTCTTGGCAAATCAGTACTCAAATCGAGAGGGTCACGTTTGACTTCTTCTTGTCGTTTGTACACCCGAACCGTGAGGGTCACGCTTTGGAATTTCCTACTTTGCTTTACTTTCCTGCTTTTTTGAGTCTCGACGTATGCATACGTCCAAGACCGTCCATAAGACAAGTCAGATCACCAAGCCTAACAAATCTTTCTACAGCATTACTGCAAGCACGCTGGCAGCCGGCTCTTTATTGTACATCAACTTTGTGTATCATTGTGTGTGTATGAAGTAATATACTGTTCAGGTGAACGTGGTGTTTTCTTTAGCTTCTGTGCCGCTCGCTTCCCTAGTGCAGCCGCGCCCTGCGACTCGAGGCCGACGCCGGACACAGGACAACCAGGTGAGCACACGCTTTACGTGTCTATTGCTTCATAACAGTTAAAGACTCTGCCAGAGACAATAAGCTCCGCCGTATCACGACGGACGCTGAGCCTTTTTAGTGGACTTTCTAAATCACAAGACAAGTCGGGTCGCTGTGCGACTTGCTTGCTCTAGATCATCCTAACTCATTTTACAGCTTACTTTCCAACCAGTGTAGCTATACCAAAGACATTAAGCTCCGCCGCTCGCGACGGACGCTGCTCACCATTTTTAGTGCACTTTCCAAAACACAAGCCAAGTCGGGTCGCCGTGCGACTTGCTTGCTCTAGCCCAGCCTAACTTAATTCTTAGCATACTTTAGAACTTTTACAGCTCGAACCAAAGACATTAAGCTCCGCCGCTCCGCGACGGAAGCTGAGACATTTTTAGTGCACTTTCTAATTTCCACACCAAGTCGGGTCGCTGTGAGACTTGCTTGGATCTGAACAGCATAACTTAAATATAGTGTAAGCTCATACCAGGCCACACAGGCTCGACGCTTTTCAGCGACTTAGTCAAATGTTAGTAAAACTTAACATTTTGTGCAAGTATAGCCAGAGACTATCACTTGTAAAAACTAAGTGTACCAAATCAGACTCTAGTGTAGAACTTTATTCAAGTCTGCAAACACCACAGTAACGTGTTCTACCCTTTTCACACAGTGCAACTTATAGACACTTTCTTAATATTAAGTTTAATATTAAGTATATGCCAGGGTATTAGCGCCCTGTATAGGACCTACAAACGTTCTCTCACTAACAGTCAAGGTATTAGCGCCTTGGCACCAATCTTTACTAACCTTCTTCAATTCAATTCAATTCAATTCCTTTATTAACACTTAGGCTATTACAATGAATAGATGTGGTCGTCAACAGTAAGTAAATAACAAACATACATAGAAATAACAAACATAATTAGAGTGGAAATATAAACATAAAAAAAACAAAAAAAAATAAATAAATATATAGATCACTAAAAATTAAACTACAATACATATAGAGTATAACAATTCACATCATTAGTTACAGACAAACAAAAACAGATAGGAGCTGCTTAATAAGAAAGGAACTCATTGACGCTATAAAAACAGTTTTCTATTAAAAAGCTTTTTAGCTTATTCTTAAATATAGGAAAACTGGTACAACTCTTGATATCCATGGAAAGTTTATTAAATAATTTAGTACCTGAATAAAGCGGTGATTTTTCGTAAAGAGCAGTGCAATGGTTATCCGTTCTAAGCAAGTGACCATGTCTTGTGGCATAATTATGACAGTCAGAATTCATGGGGACTTGACTAAGGTTACGTTTAATGTACAGTAAAGTTGTATATATGTAAATTGAGGGTAATGACAATATTTTGTTGTGTATAAAGTAAGGCTTACATGAATCCCTGGTGTTTATATTATACATTAATTTATACATTAATCTTAGAAGCCTTTTTTGTAATACAAACACTCTATTAATATATACAGATCGACCCCATAGCATAATATTGTAAGAAAGATGGGAATAAGCAAGAGCATAATAGACATTTAATAAGCTTTTACCATCTAAGGTATTTCTCAGTTGGCTGATGGCAAAGTAGGCTTTTCTAATCTTTTTACAAAGTTCATCAATGTGAGTATCCCAACTTAGCCTGTTGTCCAAGTGGGTACCCAGGAATTTAGTGCTACCAGAGAATGATACATCATTGTCAAGCAAAATATTCGGGGGTATAGATTTTCTGGCCGAAAAATATAAACATTTAGTCTTGTCCGTGTTTAGCATAAGCATATTTTTATGGCACCAAGTTTGAAAGTCACTTATAATTATAGCAAGAGTCTCATTCAACATAATGGGGTCAGTTGCTGATAGTGACATAGATGTATCATCAGCAAACAACAATTTTGCATTGATTAACAAATTGAGGAAGGTCATTAATAAATAAAAGAAACAACAAGGGACCCAAAATTGATCCCTGAGGTACACTCACATTAATGGCATGTTCGTCAGATATAACATTGCCGTTCATGACACGAAGTTTACGATTAGATAAGTAGGATTCAATCCAGGTACTAAGTGGCTCTCTAATACCCAAATTGGACATTTTTTTTAATAATAAATGATATATTAATAGTGTCAAACGCCCTTGTTAAGTCAAAAAAAATGCCAACCACATGTTTATTTTTGTCAAGTTCTTCATAAATAAATTGTAAAAACTGAACTGATGCAGACTGAACTGACCTATTTTTCCGGAATCCGTGTAGACAATCCGAGATTATATTAAATTTGGAAAAGAATGAGATTAAGCGATTATATATAATTTTTTCAATTATTTTACTAAAAACACATAAGATGGAAATAGGTCTATAGTTGTCACAATCATTAGGATTACCTTTTTTAAAAATTGGCATAATTATAGCAATTTGGAGAGCTGTTGGGAAGATTCCAGTTTGCAAAGATTTATTGATAATAAACCTAAGTGGTTCACGGATGTAATCAAAGCCTAACTTGACAAACTTAGTAGATATTCCATCAGTACCGTACGAATTAGAATTTTTTAAATTTTTTATTATATCATCAAGTTCCAAGTCGGAAACTGGTTCTAAATAAATTGAATGTTCAGTCGGAATGCTGGTAGTAGGATTATCTGATTTGTTATCGCCAAAATAGTCCTTTAACTTAATGTTGGCAATGTTCGCGAAATAATCGGCAAGGTAATCGGCAACGTATTTGGAATCATCCCATAACCTATCGTCAATTTCTATACTGATTTTATTATAGCTAGAGACACGACCAAGCTGCGCGTTAACAAGTTTCCATATTTCTTTGGTAGCATTAGCTGAATTCCTGATTTTAGTGGTATAATACATTTTTTTAGCTTTGTAAATGTTGTTTTTATGTTCTCGCTTCAAAACCTTATAGGCGTCCAGCAGTGGGGGATCAGTACTTCTGGTTGCAAGCCAAAAGAGATTCTTTAACTCTTTACATTCTCGATGTAATGTGGGAGTTAACCAGTTTTTGCAGGACGTTAGATTAATATTATTCTTATTATTACATACCAATGGACAAGAGAGATCAAGACAATTAGTAAACAGCTTAAGAAATTTATCAAAAGAATTATTGACACAGTCAACATAGACTTGGTCCCAGTTTGTTATACTTAATAGATATTTGAATTTTTCAATATTATAGTCAGAGCAGCTCCTATACCAGTAAGTCGAATCATCATTAATTTTATTTTCAATTTTTTTAGTGTTGTCAATTTTATAGCATAATATTTGAGCAAAGTGATCTGCAATGCAAGGGTTACATATATACGAGTAATATGCAGATTCAGGAAGATTAGTCACCATATAGTCAATTGCCGTACGTGTTATAACATTATCCCTTTTTGCAATCCGAGTTGGCTCAGAGAGAGTAATGTTAATTTTAAACGATAGGAATAAATCATTTAGTATTTTTTTATTCTGTGAGTCCGAGAGAAAATCAATATTAAGATCACCAGCCAAAATTACATAAGAATAGTTTTTCATTACAAAGTCAAGACATTTAGAGAGACTTGTGAAAAACGTATTAACATTGCCAGAGGGGGGTCTATAAATAACAAGTATACATATTTTAGCGTCATTGATAATTATAGAGATGCCACATACTTCAATAATTGATTCAGTAGCAAAATTTTTAAGATAGGTTATGATTTTAACACGAACCCTAGAGATTATTTCATTGCTAACGTATATTGCAACACCACCGTGCAGATTACTTGACCTACAAAATTGTGAGATAAGTTTAAAATTAGGTAGTGAGAGGGTATCTATTTCACTATTACTAGCCCAATGTTCAGAGATACAAAGTATATTTAGTGCCTCAGTAAAATTGAAAATGTCAATTTCATTCAACTTATTACGTAAGCTTTGGACATTCACATGGCCTACCTTGATGATGGCCGTAACATCCCCCGTATTAATACCCAGATTTTCTACGTAGCAAGATTTATTTGCGACAATCTTGGGTATAAAAAATCACCTTCATTATTACACTCATAAACACTTTCACTGACATTGGATATGGATTCATTTATCGAGGTCATCATCAAAGGTTCCTCCTCCTCTAGCGTTACATCCGGTTGGTCCACAATTGTGACTGGAGCCGTGGTTTCAGAGGTAGGTGCTGTACCATGATGAACTGTATGGATAAATTTTAAGTTCTTAAGTTGATGTTTCGCATGGCGAATGGCATCAGATAATGATTGAGCAACCGAAGTTTTCCAGTATTTCGCTGAGGCTCTAGTGTTAATTTCCACGTAGTTAACATGACCTTCAGTACAAGTATTAAATTTGGATAAAAAAGTATTTAATTTGGAGTTGAACTTGTGGATATGCCTGTTATTTGTTGAATTAGAATACGGCACTGATGTAAATATAAAATTAGTATGTGTACAAAGTTTTAGCTTGTTACAGATGAATTTAAAAGATGGTGTTTCCTTATTGTTTAAATCATTTGATCCTCCAATTATAATAATAAAATCTTCTAGAGTATAGTATTTAGTTAACATTTCAATATTTTCCATTATTTGATGTAGTTTAGCACCGGATTTAATAAAAGACATTATGTTATAATTATTTAAATTCATGAATCTACTCATTAATTTATTAATATGGATTCCAGTATTATCAGCCAATAGTAGTATATTATTTTTATTGTTATGCCCCTAAGCATTTATTACTGTCCTTTACACGCGGTTGTGTATTTATGTTACTCGTTAAAGCAGATTGCAAATGCATGTCCTTGTTAGATCCACCCTGTACAAATACTTTAGATTTGTTTAGCAGTTTACCATCACATTGGTTTATTTCACACATTTTTGTATCAGTATTAGTGGAGATACTTTTTACAGTTTTATATGTTTGAGTGCCGATATTATTTTTGTTTTTTATAGATTCAGTATTATACTTTTTAAGTTCAAAAGTTTGTTTTCTTAAATCATTGATAAGTTTTTCTTGTTCATTAATTAAAGAGTTTAACTCTTCTTCCGTTTTTATGGCTTCTTGCATAAACAATTGATATTCATCCTTTAATTTTTTTATAAATTTACTTTTTTGCTCACCGTCATCAGTAAGGTCGTTGATAGTTTTTTCCAAAATTGATTTTTCATCGTCATCGTTTGAATAGCTCGTCTCCGACATTTGACAACAAATAATTTTGTTTTCTTTCAGATGAATTATGTTGTTTTTATACTTCGATAAACAACACTTATGGATAACACTAATACACTTAACACAAACATAATGATTAAATGGTCGGTTCTTACAACATTTGTAGTTAGTAAATACAGAGCTCTGAGAGCTGATGTTACTACTATGAGACATTACTATTACTGCTTCTTCTCAACTCGGAGAGTATTAGCGCTCTCCCGAGTATCTCCTGGTCCAACTGCATAGACTGTTGTAAGATTGAATAGAAGAAAGAAGTCATGGAGCACCCGAGGTCTAGCTCAGTTTCTGAAGCCGGTAGCCTAACAACCACTATCACTGCTCCTCCCACCACTAGCACTGACTTCCACAACACACACCACAGCCGCCCAGGCTCAGATGACGAGTTCCCACCATTATATGGGTTTACCACAAACGGCACACCAGAACCCGCCATCTCGGGCCCACACACTGCGCTCCGCGAGCGCCCCGACCACGACCTGCCTGAGATGGTCGATTTAGAACATAGGCTGCAAAGTCTTGACAAATCTACGGCGCGGAACAACTGCTCCCTTGAGGAATCCACCCTTCGGCATTCCCCAGAACACTGCCAAAACCGTAGACACTTGTGTTTACGGTTCGGGTAGTTAATATTAAACTTAATATTAATAAAGTGTCTATAAGTTGCACTGTGTGAAACGGTTGTACAACGTTACTGTGGTGTTTGCAGACTTGGATAAAGTTCTACACTAGAGTCTGATTTGGTACACTTAGTTTTTACGAGTGATAGTCTCTGGCTATGCTTGTATAAATATTAAGTTTCACTAAAATTTGACTAAGTCGCTGAGAAGCGGCGAGCCTGTGTGGCTAGTTATGAACTTACACTATATTCAAGTTATGCTATGCAGATCCAAGCAAGTCGCACGGCGACCCGACTTAGTGTGAAAATTGAAAAGTGCACTAAAAATGTCACAGCGTCCGTCGCGGAGCGGCGGAGCTTAATGTCTTTGGCTCGAGCTGTAAAAGTTCTAAAGTATGCTAAGAATTGAGTTAGGCTGGGCTAGGGCACGCAAGTTGCACGGCGACCCGACTTGGCTTGTGTTTTGGAAAGTGCACTAAAAATGGTGAGCAGCGTCCGTCGCGAGCGGCGGAGCTTAATGTCTTTGGTATAGCTACACTAGTTGGAAAGTAAGCTATAAAATGAGTTAGGATGATCTAGAGCAAGCAAGTCGCACAGCGACCCGACTTGGCTTGTAGAAGGCTCAGCGTCCGTCGTGATGCGGCGGAGCTTATTGTCTCTGGCAGAGTCTTAACCTGCTATGAAGCAATAACACTGAAAACGGGAGCTCACCTGGTTGTCCTGTGTCCGGCGTCGGCCTCGAGTTGCAGGGCGCGGCTGCACTAGGGAAGCGAGCGGCACAGAAGCTAAGGAAAACACCACGTTCACTTGAACAGTATATTACTTCACACACATATAGGATATTACACAGATAAGAGCCGGCTACCAGCGTGCTTGCAGTAGGAATGTAGAAAGATTTTGTTAAAAGCTTGAAAACTTGTAAACAGTACTTGTCTTGACGTATGCATACGCCGAGACTCAAAATTAGCAAAAAGTAAGAAAAAAGGGAAAATCCAAAACGTGACACTCACGGTTCGGATGCTAAATTGCCAAGAAGCGTGCGTTGAGTTTCGATTCATAATTATAATAGAGCAAGTGGGCGGCTACGCCTCTTTTTGGGACTCTGGCCAATCAGAGGCTAGCCAGTTTAGGGTAGCCGATGACACTTGTGTCAGCGGCTACCAAAATCAGCTAGCCTCTGATTGGCTAGAGGTCCAAAAAGAGGCGTAGCCGCCCTCTTGTAAAACTATAAATACAAATCCAAACCGTACACATGCTTCTTGTAGTTCCGATACTCAAAACGAGAGGGTCACGTTTGACTTCTTGTCGTTCTTGCATCCAAACCGTGAGGGTCACGTTTTGGTCTTTTCTACTTTTGCTGCTTTTGCTCATGTTGTGACTGGTCACCGATATTGAAATATCGTTTATCTCTATGAGTAGATGAGCATACGAGTTATAATGTGATATCTTTGGTTGTGCATCTAAATTATTGCTAAGGAATATATAACAATTACTTTTTCCCATTCCTTGGATAACCACCATCAGCCAGCCCATAATTACTTCAAGTGTATTATTATTATACAGGATGTAACCATTTTAAGTACAGAAAATTGAGTCATCGATAGATTTTTGAAAAATAACTGTTTTTTGTGTCATGAACTTTTTAGTATTGAAAATACCTCTGAGTGCGTATATATGGGGGCCGTCTACGCATAAATGGAGCGACATGCAACAGATCTGTTGCCAGCAATATATAAAAGCGATACATTATGATGAATGATGATATTTATGTGTCCTACAGAACTCGTTTATATATTTAAATATTTTCTTTCATATACATATGGTTATAATATAATATATAAACGAAAATATAACATTATTTTTTACTTCTTGCTTGACAGCTCTTCTGTAAAGACTATCAAAGTTGATGAGGTTCT
The DNA here is from genome assembly GCA_029963845.1 of Rhamnusium bicolor. Taxonomy (NCBI): domain Eukaryota; kingdom Metazoa; phylum Arthropoda; class Insecta; order Coleoptera; family Cerambycidae; genus Rhamnusium; species Rhamnusium bicolor. Next base: position 39,885 of record JANEYF010004297.1, on the reverse strand, counting down.
TATTAGAAGCAAGTTAAGTAGTTACAGTGTGTTTTAATTTATATTGTCCCGTCTATTTTTATTTCCTCCATAAATATTAAGTTGGTATGACACTACCTTGAGGACAAGGTCGTCAGCAGGACTTCGAACCCAATTGATCTGTTAGGAAGAAAATATATTAATACTGAACCTAGGAGAGAAAATAACAAACGAGTAATACAGTAGTGGAGTCCCAACAATAACCAAGTTGGCTGTTTTGTCCAAACTTCTACTTACTGATTTCGTGGTGACGGTGCGGTTGTTAGATCGGTATTTACATGGCTGATTTGACGGAATGGTAGAGCACAACTGCTGTCCATGGTGTTTGGAGAATAACTGACTTCACTCTCTGAAATTTCTATATTAATAATAACAGTCAATGCTAAAGGAAATCGGCGCATCACGCCACAGTGATTCGACTTGTAATATTCTTAAAAACAGATTTTACTTTCGGAACGGTATATTTTAGGAACGGTTGCGACTGATACTCTCGGAATGACTGGTTTCACGGTCTGAAATGTCCATATTAATAATAGCAATCAGAGAGCAATCATCGCAGAAAATCGACGCACTAGATATTTCCTGTCACATTTACTTGTATCATTTTACAGCCAAGGTTGCAATAGTAACAGGGTGGCAACTGCAGCTTACGGTGTTCGGACTACGACTGATTCCACTGTCTGAAATTTCTCTAATAATAACAGCAGGCAGAAAACGGAAGCGCAGAAGATCAACGCACTAGATATTACCTACGTCACAGTGACTTGTATTCTATTGCAGCCAGATCCCAATAATGATAGAAATAGTATCAAAACTACGGAAATAATTTAAATTGACTTGTAATAATTTAGAAATGGATTTTACTTGAAACGATGGTACGTTACTACTGTGAGAGTGGTCATATTTCTTGTCCAAATTTTTCATCATTTTTTTCAGATTCCACCTAACATAAACGACCACCAAATGTGGAATAAAAATATTAAAAAATTCAAAAGTTATGCGACAAAAACCTTTATAAAGTAAAAATTTCAACGCTCTGTATCAGAAACTAAGCATTTATGAAAAAATTTTCATAACACAAAAACCAATTATTTTTCAAAAATTCGACTAATCAATTTTCTGTATTTAAAACGGTTATACCCTGTATATCTACCCTCTGGATCTCAAAGGAGTACAACATAACAGTATTCAAAACTATACATACATAACACTACTTAATTTGTCCATCATTGGTAATAAATGGAATATCATTTATTTATTAGAAAAAGATCATCTAATTTTCAACTGTTTATTTGTTCCTTCTTAACGCAAATTATTTTATTTTCAGTTCAAACACGAAAAGATATGACGTTAGGATGTCAAAGCTTATTGCCCACTTATGCGCAATGCGGCGCGGCGAAGCGTGGAGAACAATATTGCATAAGGATTAATTTCAAGTATTCAAATATACGAATCTCATTCTAAACGCTTTTACGCGCTGTGCCGCGCATTGTTTCGCATAAGTGTGAGGATCTATATTATATTTCATGAATTAAATCCCTTGAAATGTTTTTCTCCGCGCTCACCGCGCCGCACATACATAAGTGAACAGCCAGCATATTGCAGGTTGCATACGTCGCCGTCGTGACCTCACAATTCATAACAATCATAACTAATGAATTCTATTATCTGTTTTAAACGGAAATTCATAAAATTCTTTCCTATATAAGTTTTCCAGAAAATTTCATACCTTATTGCTTTCTTTTTAAGGAAAATAATTCTTTAAATTTACTGCATATGTAAAATGTTTCATGAATTTAGAAGAACTTTTATTTATTTGGCAATCTATTTGTTTTTATATGTGCATTTTCGTGAAATAATTCTTTGTAAGTTGAGAAATTTTTTATTTTTGGTCATGGAAAGTCATGAATTTTAATTCTACAAAAGGTTAAACTAACAATATAATTTTAATCATGTTTCTAATACAAAAACATTTTCAGTTTTTAAGGTTACATTTTTATGCAGCGACGGCTGATGAATGCCATATTTAACAAGTTTACAGTAGATATTAGAAAATATAAACAGTTATTTCAAAAACGTCATATAATCATAACGTTAAATATGATATATTAATAATTATATTATATTATGTTACATATTTCTAAATTAGTATTATATATTTAAAACTTTTAGAATGCTGAAATCACAATTTATAACTAAAATTATTCTATTCTTATATTGGTATTTCTGAAATACTTGTCAGAGAGGAACAGAGAGTAAAATTGGCAGTACTGTTTGGCAACCATTGATGCCATTGACGGATTCTTTGAGGTTGACATTAATAAACAGTTTTTATTGTTTTCTGTTCATGTTAGAGCCTAACTTGGTAAAGCTAGATAGCAAAAATTTACTAGAAGTTGTTTATTATTGTTTCAAGAGTTTTTTGCTAAAAATATTAATTTTTCTAGCTTCGAATTTAGAAGTGTGAAAAATGCATGATTTGTTTTATTAAATCAAGGAAAGATATTACGTAAATGCTATATTACTATTTATTTGATTTAAGTAAATATTTTGGGTAGCAATAATAAAATAATTCACAGTGGTAACAAATGAATTAAAATGTATGAAGTTTACAATAAAATCCTACAACATAAATTGGGTACTAAGCTCTACTGTGCTTGTTTTAAACCGTCACCATATTGACCACTTTTAGCAGGTGTAAAATTTTTTCAAATTTTAATATTTTTTTTCTACGGCCGTTATTAAAAGTAGACCTTTTAACGTTAACTTATCGAATTAAAAATGGTAATTAAGAAGAAGCGTGTTAAAAGTAGTTACCATGTCACTTTGACACAATTTAATAAAAATGTCGTGACAGTGGTTTAATTTGTTTATATGTTGATCATTATTTTGTTATAACTGTTTATCGTCCGAAAAGTACTTTTCGTTCTAGAAAAGTACTTTTCGGCCTCAAAATATAGTCGCTTGGCAACCATAGCAAAAAGGAATATCTATTATAAAAAGGTGTATTTTCGTCCAAATATTCGAACCGAAAAACGTCGATTTTCAATACAATCGAACAAAAAAATTTTTTTTCATATATTTTTCAAATTGTCTACAAAATAGACCTGGGCAGAGCATTTTTGTTTTTTTTTTGTAAACCACGATTTTTCGTTGTAAAACTTCTTCATTTTTTGTTGTAAAACTTCTTCATTTTTTGTTGGTAATTATGTTTTTAAATATGGCATAGGTCCCATGTTCCAATTGATAAGTATGGCACAACCTATAATTCACCAGCCGTCGCCGATTTTATGTATAATTAATTATATCCCATTCCTGGTATTGGATAATTATAGTCATATGAAGGATTATAATCTACATAAGGGAACTGGGTTATTAATTTTTCATATAATTTCATAGCGGATCCATCGGCACATTCGAATGTTTCAGAAAATTCCTTTGAATTGCTTATCATATTTTGAATTTTCAAGGGAGATGGTAGACACCCTGTTTCATAAATATCTTGCACGAAGTTTAATGTAGTTGTCTTCTTACAATACTCTGAAAATATAAACACATGTTAATGCATATATAAAATATTACATTATTAAAAGCTTTATAGAGTGTGTCCTAAATTCGAATCTCTACATTGACATCTCGCTTATTAGAAAGAGATAGGTGATTAAATTAGAAAAGTTTTGCAGAGTATTATATCAGTCAGTATCAAAACTGTAGATATAAATTGTATCAAAAGTCGGTAGTTCTTGGTCAGTAATTCCTTGTATTGTACTTATTCTGGAAACATTTTTGATTTAAATAGGAACAATCTAAAATATTTTCATTATAACATCATGAAGATATCTTCGAGGAGAATTCTGGCCTCAATAATATAAAGTCATTCTTATTTCTAGTAAAACTATCAAATACTGGAATTATTTGATCATTCCGTTATTTACCTTTTGTTCCAGTCATAATTAAAACGTCATATTTTTAAGAAACATCGAGTGTTTTTTAAAATTATCACGTAGAGAACAATTTAGACTTAACGATATTAAAAGTGGTTCTATTTTTGCACAACAAAATCTGTAATTAGTAAATTGCCAAAGCTTTTTTAAAATTCTGAGTGAGCAGCAAAATCTCAACTATTTTGGACAAAACCGTTCATGTAAAAATAATCTACTATAGAAATATAAAGGAAAGTACCTACGTTTACCAAATTTTATATTAAATAAAAATTGGTGACATTGTCGCAGAAAGCTCAGCAACCATTGATTAATCTCGGAAACTTCACCATTTAAAAAATTTGATTTTGTATATTTGACACTCACAAAAATTTCTGCTTGACACTCCAATCTGTTCTTACAAAATATACACAAGCTTATGAATAACTTATGATGATAATCAGGATAAGAACGTAGTCAGTTGTTAAGGATTTAATATTATATTTTAACCATTTTTGCACATTTTTGATAATCCAATATGAGTACTTAAATATCTTTACGACATAAAATTAACATAATCAAATATATGATATTACAAATGGAATAGCCCCTTAGAACAGTTTCGGGCAACTTTGGCCAAGAATCCTACTGAACATCCTTTTACGATTTTACCGTATGCTGTTAATTGCTGTAAAAATTCTGTAAAAAAACTGTTTTACTATTTGGACACACATCCAACAAACCACTTAAAGTTAAATCACTTAAACCAAACTATTTCAACACTGAGAGTGATCTTGATATTTCTAAATAAAAAGTAAACCAATACTCAAAAAACTTAGATAATTTAATTATTGAACCATAACCAAACATATTTCCTAGTTTATCTACTGTATAATTATCCTAATTTTTACTGGCTTTTGTTTAACTCACAATGTAGTTACAATGTTTGTCTTCAAATCTTGAATCCTTTATTTAACACACTTCGTGACATAACCAATTAATGAAATTTTGCACAGTTACTAAGGTCGGATAACAATACAATATTCCACCATTACTTTTGCAAATATCCCCACGTAGGGGGTGCGGGGGTGAAAATTGAAAAATCTACAGAAGTATGATAATAATTTAATGTATGATAATAATTTAATTAAAGTATGACTAAAAAGTAGAATATAAAAAAAACAAAAAAAAAAAGATTTTAAAACTTGCTTTTCTTAGTTATAATAAAAAGTAAAAAATAATTTCTTTGCCAAAAAAAAAAAACCAAAAAAAGGCGTGCGCACTTTGTACAATCTGCGTACAATCATACAAAGTGCACACGCCTTGCTTTTTCTGGATTTTTTGGGAAAGAAATTATTTTTAACTTTTTTAGTACGACTAAGAAAAGCATGTTTAATTTTTTTTTATTATTAATGTTTCTACTTTCTATACCTATTCCGCAAGCGCGGAACATACCTATGTATATTTATTTATCCGCCTCACCTTTACGTCCACCGAGACATACGAAAAGAGTGAGTAAGTAGTTAGTACATTCCCCCAAGTTAACAACTTCCAAATTTGCAATAGTAGACTAGACTAATAAGCAGAAAGCAATAGGGCTGGACTGGCTTAAAAAAGCGCGGGCTCCTTGTTAACCAGAGGCGCTAAATTTTTGGTGGCGAAAAAAAGACATATTTATTCACATATTTTTTTGGGAAAATTTTTGTACGATGTACAGATTGGTCACTTGCAAATTTAGTTTTTAAATCCATTTCATAATCTTAAAAACATAGCTAGAAAAAAATATAAAAAATGGATCTGTAGCATATTTCATCAATCTTAATAAATATACGCCATAAAGGACCCTTTTTAATGGGGCACCCTGTACATTTCTTGATATTTGGATAGCCCTTTTCCTCTCCATTATACATATAACGTGCGTCCCAAATTCGATGCTTACCATTGGGATATCAGAAATGGTAATAGCTACAAGGTCGGTTAAATGAGATAAGTTTTAGCAAATTTTATGCACATTCCAAATCCGTTAAGGAATCACGGCTAATTGAAACCGTTTTCGACATTTTCCGAAAATAACGAAAATTTTGTGATTTCTTTTTTTGGCTGTAGCCAAGTAATCCAGACCGGTTTTAGACTTTTACATTTAGGACACTTTTTGGAGACTAATATTTTGATCTGGAAACGAATGCTCGATAATTTTTTGTTTTCCTGGTATTCGAGGTAACTCTTGTTTTTCTTGTGGCAGCCATTTTGGATTTTTCGTTTTTCACATTGCGTTTAAAAAGAGCTTTCAGATGATGTATCACATGCCGATGAAAAATTGTTTTTCAAGGGACTAATTTAAGGAAAGTTATCCATTGCTTAACAAAACAAAATTGTAGGTCATGGAAATTCAAAAATCGAGAGTTATATGAATGAAAGTTGTTTTAAAATTGTGAAGTCTTTAACAAGAACAATTATCCAAATTAGGTTTGGATTCAATGGTTGGTGCTGCATGATAGGTATGATAATAGCTATCATTCTCCTATTCTACTCCCATGATCTACCTATAACCCTTTCCTTAAATATTATTTCTAGATCTCCATTTAATTGGTAAACTCATTTTTCACAACAATATAACGGGAGCAGCCTATCGTGAATTTCTAGAAAACCAAGTTTTACCCGAGATAAGACAGCTCTTTACAGAATAAGAAATAAACGAAATGTGGTTGCAACAAGATAGCTGTCCTGCACATAATACTAATAATGTTAGACGGATATTGCAAGAAAATTTTGGTAACCGCATAATTTCAAATAGAGGATCAGGATTGTGGCCTTCCTTGCTGGCCTGATGTTTATTTGTGGGGTACGGTGAAAAATAAAGTGTATGATTTTGAAAGCCCGGAAACTATCGATATTTTGAAAGACAGAGTTAGGGACGTTTTCTGCACAATAAATGCCAATACTCTAAGAAGAGTAATTAGCTCAGGTAGGCGTAGGTGCCAAAAATGTATTCAGCTAAATGGAGGTCATATTGAATAGTTTTATTAAATCTTCTGGCTTCTTTACTATTATTTCTTTTATTATGTTAATTTGCTGTTATTAAAAAATTTTCTCCATATCGATTGTGTTCAGTATTATAACAGAAAATTAAAATTATTTAAACATGTCAAACTGGTAACCTTAATATTATTGTTATTTTTATAATGGTTGGTATTAGGTATATCAATGAAATTAAATTAACTTCTTGATTTTCCATGGCCAACTATTTTGTTTTGTTAAAAAATGGATAACTTTCCTTAAATTAGTCCCGTGAGAAACTATTTTTCCTCGGCATATGATACATCATTTGAAAGCTCTTTTTAAGCGCAATCTGAAAAACGAAAAATCCAATAATGCCGCCATAAGAAAACCATAAGTTACCTCGGATATCTCGAAAAGAAAAGATTATCTAACATTCGTTTCTACACCAAAATATTTTTTTGGAAAATCCCAATAACGGTTTCAGTTGGCCGCGATTTCTTAACGTATTTGGAATCGGCATAAAATTTACTAATACTTACCCATTTAACCGACTTTGTAGCTCTTATGGTGTGCATCGAATTGGGGCACATGGTATATAATTATTATACACTTCATATTCGAATAAGTTATTAAATTAAATAATGTTCTCGAAAGCTTGGGATACAAAATTCTAAATTGTGTTTTGCCATGCATAAAACAATAAATAATTTAAAATACCAATTAAGCTGTCAAGTTAATTTCCAACATTCGGTATTCATTACTGTTTACTTCTAGAAAAGTGTTTTGTATTGCAAATTTTGTACAGATAATCTGGTGGTAAGACGGAGCACCATGTCACCCAACTGTCGGGGTAACTGAATTTTTAAAACATAATATCAAACGTGAAGGGCATTATACTATGGTCTCCATGAGGTCCTAATTTTTCATGGTGTGCACTTAAAAATAGCATTAAGATATACCTAATAATTTGGAACTGAAACAAAAAATTGAAAAGAAATTTAAATAATAATTTCAACAAATTAGAGAAAATATTTAAAAAAGATAAAATCCTTTTTTGGAGAATAATAGTGAAATTGTTTAAAGTATTACAATTTTTGCTCGTGTTTAAGTTGTAATAGATCATTTAATTGCACACACGTACACAGGCCTGATGAAGCGTAAAACTTTCCTGGGGATTGTGGTCCCACCTCGGCAGATGTTGTGGATACCTGCTCCAAATGTCGTAGCCTTTAGCGGATTAAAATTTTTTTTGCGATTAGTTTAGAAAATTTTCGCTTGTCTCTGACTTGGAGTAAATTTTCAGTAGGAGGATTTATATTCCTGTTCCCATTTCCTGACCTAGTCTGTTCCACAAAACAGTTCTGATTCGATAAATAATGATCCTGCACGTTCCCTCGCAAGGCTATCGGCAATCTCATTCTTTTCCTTCATGCCCTGGTACCCTGTTCATATCCTCTCAGACAGCCAGGCAGTACTTAAAGCTTTTTAAGTTCCTTTACTTGTAAGTTTACCATAGTTTGGGATTGTCTACAAGTTGTAAAGCAACTGGTAAGGAACAACAAGGTTATGTGGGACCCACATCATGATAACACCAGGAACGTTTCTAAATTCCTCGGCTGATTGCTGATTTTTTTATTGAAGACGTTCAACGCTTTCTATTGATGTAGCAACCCGAGGTTGTTAATGTATGATTTTCTTAATGTACTACGTTGTAATTGCTGAAAGAAATAGGATATGAGCTACACCATGTAGAGGATTAAATATTGTTTCATTGTGGATCCAAGTGATAGATAAAAATCTATTTAAAACAAAGAACAAACGGTCAAAAAATTGTGTTGGGGAAATAAAACATTATTCAATATTATGCATTTCTCTAATTATAAAGATGAAAGATATGAGGTTTTAAAATAAAAGTTTATGATAAGAGGCGGCATAGCGCAAAGTAAAGTTGTAAGTAAAATAAAGAAAACTTGACGGGAAGCTGACTTCGAAATAAAGATAAGGTATAGAGTAACGATAACGAGCTGTGAGGAATAGTCCATAAACAGAATCATTTTGCAGAAGTCATAAATTCATCAAAAAAAAGTTAACTGAGTTTCAAGAGCCAGAATTGGCTAAATTAGAGAAGATTAGAAGCAGACTGGGGGAGGGGAAGTAAGATATGGGAATTTTGGGACGGAAAAGTTTCAAGAAGCGTCCCAGACATCGTGGCGATAAGTTCGGAATTTCATTGTTGTCCATGGGGACAAATAAAGTGGCTTTGTCCAGAGGGACACATGAGTTACTTTATGTTAGTGAAATTTTCGGATTTGTGGGCTTAGTTGTCGACGTGGAAAAAGCGTCCCAGATGTCATGTAAAGTTAGTTTATTTGTGTTGTTATCGGTGTAGTGGGATAAATTTGTAAAACTGTTTAGTAAAGGGAAGGTATTTTTAAGGATACTGGGTAGCGTTTTCGATAAGTTGCATGTGGTTCAATTTTTCCAGGTATAAGATATAATTTTCGTTTTTGTCTTGTTATTTTTGCTTACTTCTTTAGGGGTGCAATTTGGACACCTTGACGACTCTCCTCAGCTGAATAAATGAGTAGGCGACCTTGAAAATTAAGTGGTGAAATTATTTCATTATGTGGATCTGATACAGGGTGGTTAAATGTATAGTGGAAATCATTTTAAAGCTGGTGGTTTTGGTCGTTTGAGAGCTTGCTAGACAATTTAGTGCGAGGTCCTGTTAGGATTTAAGAAAAGATGAGTTTTTTTTATTATTATTTAAAATTAATGATTTTTCTTCTCAAAATTACATGTATTTTTGGGGCAAATTTGATTTCTGTCCATGGTGATTTGTTTTTTAAAATTTTTATGTTTATTGGTTTTGTCTAATGTAGAGTTGTTTGTTGTACCTTTGTACTTATTAAATATTTATATATTTTAAAATTATATAGTTTTGGGGCAATTTGAGCTTTGTGTCTAGTGTTTTTAATTTTTTATTTATTTTAATATTAATTATAATTATAATCTTATCATTTCTTTTGCTATTAGGTACTTGTCATATAGTACTTTAAGGTCCAATTCATGTTTTTTGTTGTTTTTATTTAAAACTTGTATTATTAGCTGATGGAAAACATACCAATTTAATTTAATAGAACTTGAGTTATCATTTTGACTCCCTCGAAATCACCTCTTATAAAAACCATACATATAAGTCGTAGCCGGACTCTCGTCACGAGGAAGATTAAATCAGACCAGGTAGTTTCATTGGTTTCCAAGGTCAGGCGGAAATTAATAGATAAAAAATAATACTTACCTGACCTGGTGACAGCATTCGCTACCCTTTTAAAGTGAACCTGGCCACCCTTTCAGTAGAAGAAGGAACAGAGGTGATCGGTTATATTGTAAACGATTCCTTCTGGCTTCCCAAAAAATGAACGATTGGGTTTAAGGACCGAGCAAGGCCAACTGATTGGACCATCTGCTCTTTGGTCTATACAATGCCCTGGAAAACGCATTCATAATCATTCCCTCCCATACAACACAAGGACGTCCAGTGGAAATCCACTGGATGTACGTCATGGACCTGATGAACATATGACGGATGTCCATCTGGACACCAAAAAGTAATCCACCGGACATCCAATGGACAGCCGTTTGTCACAAAATTGTACATTCTGTGGATATACACTCACGGACGTGTAGAGCTCCAAAAATGGATAATTGTTTTCACCTACATTAACTCACTGTATATATATAGGGACATGAAAGCTTCTGCTGATCGGGTCACGCCATCTATTGGTTTAGTTTTAAGCTATAGAGACTGGTATTATTGCATTGTATTAAATGAATTATTCGATAACTAGTAATTCTTTGACCTCTAAAATATATTTTCCAGCAAATTGCGAAATTTAACAGCAAAAAATTTGGTTTAGCAAATTCCGTAATTCACCAGCAAAAATTATAATTTATACTTTTCAGTTCAATTTTGCCAATCAGAAAATTATTTTGTAGATCAATAATTAATTCCTGATACTTATTCACATTGTATAGAAATTTGTATATTAAATTTAATTATAAATTGTGAATAATAAATAATATTACAAGAAATAAATAAATTAATAAAAATTAAAAAAAAAAACAAAAATAATTCCTAGAGTTGAATGAGAAACCCGATCGGTCGCGTGTGAAGCACGGGCTTATACAGTGGTAGATTTAGGTTTTGTCCAAAGGGGGACGCAACAGTGGCGTATTTAGGGGTAATATTAGAAGTAATCCAAGTAGCAATTTTGCGACTTGCAACTACATTTGCACAGAAATTAACGTTGTATTAGGTGTAGAGTGTAAATTGTCATCATGTCATCTGCGACCTCTTACGCGACGTCGCTTATTAGCCTTCGTCGTCCCGGGTGCGGTTTGTACCCCAGAAACCTTTTTTTCTTTCTTATTTTTCCAAAAAGTGCATGTTTTTTGTGACTAATTTTATTTTTTGTCAATAAGGGCTTTGCAAATAATTACTGCTCGTCAAACAAGATTTTTCTTTTAATTTTTTAGAAATAATAATTTTTGAATAGCGTGGGGTACATTTGTACCCCTTGTGGGAATCTGCGGCGGAATTTTTGAATAGTGTGGCATACATTTGTACCCCACGCTGGGAATCTGCGGCTACTATATTAAGTAGTGCCCTTGGCGGACAATTGCACGTTGGAAATCTAAATCGGCGCGTGCTGCTGAAAAAAAATAGACTAACGGTCGATAGTGTGAACGTTATACGTAGGGACATCAGTTTGATCGTTGCATTGTTGGGTATCTGTTGTTTTACTTAGAGTCCATCGTGGTGTTTAGATTTGAGCAGTTTGTATTGTGGTTTTGTGTTCTAGCTAGTTGTTTTTATTTATCAAAAATGTCAAAAGGTCTTAGTGATGCCGAGTTAGAACGCCTTTTATATGCAAACTCCGACGATGAAATGGAAGATTCTGACCTAATATTGTCTGAAGATGAAGTGAGTGATAGAGAGCCGGAAATAGGTGAAGAAGTGACTGATCTAATTCAATACGATAATTAAGTTCGTCAAGGAATATCTCTGGAGCAGCAAGAGACCGAAAGTGTACCGGAAATAGATATCGGAAATCCAATTTATAAATCTAAAGATGGTACGCAGTGGTCGAAAATACCCTATCCTCAGAAACGCAGACGTGCTAAAGATATAATAAAGGAAAAAAAAGGTCTTACTCCATATAGTTCAAATTTTACCACTGAAATTGAAGCATTTTTGCTGTTTTTGTTAGACGATATAATGGAAATAATAGTGGTTCAAACAAATAGAAAAGCTGAAGCGGTAATTTTATTTTTTCATTGCCATCATTTCATTTGGTTATATTTTCACGTGTTTTTTTGTTGTAGCTACTAAAACAATGGAATGAAAAGTATCCACATAAACCACGACGAACTTGGCAGCCAACCGATTCTATGGAGATCAAGGCGTACGTAGGACTCCTGATTATACAAGGAGCGCTTCAAGCAACCAAGGAGCCCCAAAAGATGTTATGGTGCACCGATAAAAAATATGCTAGGCCTATTATTCCGGCAAGTATGTCACGCAATCGATTTCAGTTGCTCACAGCATTTATTCGTTTTGACGACTATTCTACTAGAGCTCAGCGTAAAATGAGCGATAAACTGGCGCCAATTAGAGAGATATTTGACATTTTTGTTCAGAATTGTATTAGGGCGTATTCACCAGAATCGCATGTCACTATAGATGAGTAACTTGTTTCATTCAGGGGGGAGATGCTCTTTTCGTGTTTATATGAAAAGTAATCTCGATAAATACGGCCTTAAAATTTGGGCAAAGGCTGATAGTGAAAACGCGTACAGTGTGAATTTGCAGGTTTATCTTGGAAAAAGAAACAATCAACCAGAAAAAAAATCAGGGTGAAAGAGTGGTCCTTGATCTTATTGAGCCCCTTGGCTCTGGATATGGAGTAACCACAGATAATTTTTTCACAAGTTTATCATTGGCAAACAAACTTGCTGAAAAAGGACTTACCTTGTGTGGAATACTCCGAAAAAATAAGCGATACATTCCAAATAAGTTGCAACCCAAATTATATAGGCCTATACATTCTAGCATGTTTGCTTTTACAAAAGACCATACTATTGTATCATATACCCCCAGTAAAGGCAAAGCAGTTATATTACTATCTACGGAACATCATCGTCAATAAACGCTTACATTTTATGGGGCATCAAGTATCCAAAAAAGTCTGAAATTAAGGACGGCCGACGGTATTTTTTACTTCAGTTAGAAGAAGATCTGGTAAAAGAAAATATTATACGGAGATATAATGAACGAGGACGCTTGAGCAACACACTAAAGCAGTATATGTGGGATGTTGTTCCAGACTTGGCATCGGCCCCATTTGAAACACCAAGAGAAGCACTTGCAAGTGGACGTTGTTATCTATGTACACGAAATAAAGATCGCAAATCTAGGCAATTATGCATGGAGTGTAAAAACTTCGTATGTGCAAAACACCATGTAAAGGAAGTAAAGTGTTATCGATGCAAAGAAGAAAGTTAATTTTTTTTTTAATCTTGATTGGAAAAAAATTATTTTTGGTAGCTATACTCTGTTTATTTTATCTATTATTAATTTTTAGTATAATTAAATACATGTTTAATTATCAGAGGTATCATTTTCATCATGGGGTACAAATATATCCCACGTGGAAATTTACGTAATTTTTCTGACGTGGGACGTCGAAGGTTAGTTATTGCGACCAAAGTAAAATAGACACGTTTTAACAGCCGACTACAATATATGAAGTGTGATTGTTGGTGTCTTAGGTTTATTATTGAAGTTGCTGAAACGTTGTCATAAGACTGAATTTTCAACGTATAGATTAGAGTCAATCTTCAACGTTTTATGGACGACGCCAAAGCATCGTTGTGCGATGCGTGCATGATAAAGACCTAAGAGGAAGAACTAAAGCTAACAATATAATCTATACATTATATGAATGTCCAGTGGATATCCATCACTTCTACTTTGTTATATTGTCACAAAATAGACGTCCAGTGGACATCCCTTTATGGACAGTGTCACAGAATATATTAGTAAACTCTTTTTAGTCAAATATAATTTGTCAATCAACAATTTCGTATAACAAGAACAATAGTAATAATAATATTCAAATGCATTTGATTAATTCGTTTGAAAATTTAATAAACAGTTTATTTAAATTTTCGAAAGCCAACTCTGCAATAGCATTAGCAAAGTTAAAAGCTTGGATACTGTAAATCGAAGTTAACGGCGCGGCGACCATGAAAGTGACTGTCCGTCTTACATACACAGGAAATAACTTTTGATGTATTGCAATTGCTTCCACTCGATACCTCACTCGAAACTATATTCTCTTTAACTGATTCTGTGATTATATGCGATATTCTACATGCCAGCGACGTCTGTAGCCGTAATTTTTAATTAAAATAGTATAACATAGGATGGAACTTCTGGTCTCTATTCTGTGACAGTGTACACATATACGTAAATGAATGTCCAGTGGATATCCGTCACATGTCCATAGATATACCTACGGACATGAAATGGACCAAAAATGAACATCGTATGGATATCCTGTGCTATCTGGGCTTAGCATCCAGCTATAATGGGGTAGAACATCGTCTTGTAAAAACCACATTTTTTCTCATAATAAGAGTGAAAACATCCATATGCTCGGATAAATTATTTTCCAGAAAATGTAGATAATCAGCTCCTCTTGACGATTTGGTAAGAAAACGTGTTCAATGAGATTATTTATCAACGATCCCCTCCCAAACATTAACTGACAAATAACTCTGAAAATGGGTTTCTTTCTTTACATTTGGGTTTTCTTCAGATAAAATATGAGCGTTATGATGATTTACAACACCATTTCCATTAAATGAAGCTTCATTCGTTGACAAAATGTTGTTTGCAAACTTTACATATCTTGTATTTCTTCGCAGGAACCAGTTAAAAATATCAGTCAGGAACCATGATTTTCAGGCTCGAATGCCTGAACAGTGTATATATGAAATGGCACTAGTCATTGTTCTTTTAATTTTGCATATTAGCCCTGTGTTACCATATGGTAACGTTTACATGTCGGTATGTAAAGCCACCTTTAACTGGTGGTAAATGATGTCACGTTATAAATGTGACACCATTATAAATGTTATAACTTCTGGCCATGATTGTAAAATTTTGCAGTAGGTATTTTTATTTTCTAGAGGATCATCTTAGGTTTTAAAATTATTATGACCGCCTAATATGTGTTTAATAAATTTCTATATGAAATATAACATCTGATAGTTTTTTTGGGGATTTCGGTCAGATATAGGCTAATTTTGTTATTTTTTTCTAACGTTTCGATTTATTACACCATCATCAGAGAAATAAAATTAATAAAACATTTTAAAAACATAGTTATGGTTATTTTACATTACATTATTTACTTACACTATAATTATTAGGTATTTGTTTTAAATTTTATTACATGTTTGGTGTTATCGGATTGTCTGTTTTAACGCAACTGAGATATTTTAACATGATGTGTTGGCTCTTAACGTTTTGTTTATGTTACAGAGATAACCTTGGAAATGTATACATATAATTTACATATATATATATATATATATATATATATATATATATATATATATATATATATATATATATATATATATATATATATATATATATATATATATATATATATATATATATATATATATATATATATATATATTTTTTTTTCTTTTCTTGACCGTTATTATCAATTAATATTGATAGTTTTTTTTCTTTTTTTTTGTGGGGATTTTGGTCAGGTATAACTAGTCAGTTATACCTGACCGAAATCCCCACAAAAAAAACTATCAATATTAACATAATTTACTGTGGGTGTTTTGCTTAAATAGTGAGTATATTATAAGATATTTTATTTCAAGAATTAATATTTTGTATCGGTAAGATGTAAAAATTGATTTCATGTTGTAATGTACCCCAATTATTTAATTAAGTTAAAGTAGGTTACGCTTAAATTTTCTATATTATTACGTTGGTATGTCTTTCCATTTGCAGCATTTCATGTATGTTTCTTCGGTTATAGTTAGGTTCTTTTCTAATATTTGTATGTTGTTAAAGTTAAATCGGTGGTTTTGTTATATGGCGTGTTTGGCAAGTGTTGTCGTGTTTTGGTTTTGAGTTTTTATGTTATATTTGTGCGTGTATACTCTTTTATGTAGATATTGTTTTGACTGGTCTATATAAGTATCATTACAATTGTTACAAATAGTTGATTGAAGATGAATTTACTTTGTGAAAATCCATTTTGATTTAAAAAATTATAAACACTTTTTACTACTTGTCTAATTTTCACTTTATTTGTTATTTTTACAACTAGTTTCATTCTATTCGCACATTTTCAAGTAAACTAAAATATACATAGATTTTACTTTCATTTAAATATAAACTGAACTGAATAGAAATATGGGTCACTTTATGGTTGATCATATAATTCAAATTTGTAAAAATGTTATTTCTTTAAATGTACGGTTTTTTCAAGATAGTAAATTATATTATGGTGTAATTTTTATTAACAGCATTAGGTTATCTGAACAAGTTTAATAACGGAGAATTATTTAAATCTATTTGGTCGTTTAATATGTTGTAATTTTTATTCCTATTTAATTTACTAATTTCTGGCACTCCTAATAAATTAAGTTTTTTACTTTTCCCACAAATATGTAATATTTCAGGTTGATGATTATCAGTTATTGTATGACCAGAATCTGTTAGGTGTTTATAAAAGTTGAAATGTTGTTTTTTTTGTGTGAATATCTTTTCTATATCTTACCCCGAACGATCTACTTGTTTGACCTACCTATGAGGCATTACATTCTGGGCAATCTAACCGATATAGACCACATTTCTTAGAGATATCTGTTTTTTGTTTTGCATTGAAAAGATATCTGTCTATATTTTTGTTAGAACTAAATGATGTTTTAATATTAAATTTGGAAAAAGTATTGCTAATTGAATAAGAGAGTTGACCTGAATATGGTAATGAAATTTATGTTTGAACTTTTTTCTCATTCTTTTAAGAGGGACTTATTTTGTTTTTTTGTAGATTAGTTTGTTGATTATATTTTGAGGGTACCCGTTATTATATGCTAGGAATTAAAGGGGATAGTGGCGTCTGTAAAAGTTGATTTGCGGTAAATACTATAGGAAAATGATGTTTTATGTCTTTTTATAGTTAAGTCGAGAAAGTTTATTGATTTATTATCGTTCTCTGCTTCTAAGTTAAAAGATATATTATTATGTGTGGCGTCTCAAAACATATGGTTTAACCAACAATGTCTCAAACAGAGCATAACTCCAAAATACGTGAATATTTTCTCAAAACTAAATACACCGGCAGCTCAGAAATCAATAGAAGCAGCAAAAACTACATGGAAAAAAGAAGATATTAAATGCTGGTATCGTAAAAATGAAAATCTGAGACAACATTTGTTAGTGCTACATTCTCAAATTACATATAAATTACATTCAATTGAATTTGACGTATTTGATGATAAAATAAGACACTAAGTAAGTGAAATTATCTATCGAAAATACCAGACACAAATGAAAAAGATTAACAATTTACCAAAAATTCAAGAAAAGCGAGCAAAAAAACAAATTTAATAAAAACATAAAATTTTATCCAAAATTCGTCAACGTCTGATACAAATTTCACTAGTACTGAAGAGAACCTTTTAAATTTAGGCCCAAAGTTCACACCGCAACCACAAAACATACAAAAACAAAAAGAAATACTAGATTTACATGCAGAAATAGCTATAACAAACAACAATAAAACCATTATGAAATCCCAAAGCGTAAAACATCAAATAGCACAGAAAATAAACAAATCCACAGAAACGACTAGCCCCTCACATACATCCACAATAAAGGAATTCAAGAAAAAATACATCACAATAACAAGAGCAGATAAAGGCAATACTACAGTTATTCTCCAAGAAACAGAATATTTCTATAAATTGGGAAATTCCTAGATGAACAAAATCTACAAAAATCAACCCAAGATCCTACGAACAAATTTGCAAAAGGAACGAGGTCCTTAATAGAAAGTTTTGAATATTTGTGCCATTCTGAATTTGAAAAAGAAGACTTACACAATATATGAACTGTGAGGCCCCAAAGTTGTATGGCTTAGTTAAATTACACAAAGAAAATAAATCCATTAGACCAGTGGTTTCCTACACAAATGCAACGACACGTAAGTTGTCTGAATTACTTAATACCGAGTTTAAATCTATTACAAAATTTAAGCCCAAAAATACAATTATTAAATCTGAGACAGATTTAAAAGAAGAATTAGACACAATAAGACTTATAGCATATAATAACGGGTACCCTCAAAATATAATCAACAATCTAATCTACAAAAAACAAAAGTCTCTCTTAAAAGAACTTTACCCCGCAATTAACGAGAAAAAAGTTCAAACTTACATTTCATTACCATATTCAGGTCAACTGTCTTATTCAATTAGCAAAACATTTTCCAAATTTAATATTAAAACATCACTCAGTTCTAACAAAAATATAGGCAGATATCTTTTCAATGCAAAACAAAAAACTAATATCTCTAAAAAATATGGTGTATATCGGTTAGATTGCCCAGAATGTAACGCCTCATATGTAGGTCAAACAGGTAGATCGTTCGGGGGGAAGATATAGAGAAGATACACACAAAAACAACATTCCAACTTTTATAAACACCTAACAGATTCTGGTCATACAATAACTCATGACCATCAACCTAAAATATTACATATTTGTGGGGAAAGTAAAAAACTTAATTTATTAGAAGTGCTAGAAATTAATAAATTAAATAGGAATAAAAATTACAACATATTAAACGACCAAATAGATTTAAATAATTCTCCGTTATTAAACTTGCTCAGATAACCTAATGCTGTTAATAAAAATCGCACCATAATATAATTTACTATCTTGAAAAAATCCTACATTTAAAGACATAACATCTGTATAAATTTGAATTATATAATCAACCATAAAGTGACCCATCTCTCTGTTCAGTTCAGTTTATATTTAAATGAAAATAAAATCTGTGTATATTTTAGTTTACTTGAAAATGTCCGAATAGGATGAAACTAATAGTAAAAATAACAAATAAAGTGAAAATTAGACAAGTAATAAAAAGTGTTTATAATTTTTTAAAACAATCGTTGCAGTCTATCTATATAGTTTTGTGATTTTTTTTTGTGGTATTGTATGGTTTATGGGCTATTTTTGTATTATGTTGGTTAAATACGTTTGCAATTTTTTTCGGATATTGTTGGTATGTATGGCATGGACACATATTTATTATTACTAATATTTGGTGTGTGAGTTATTTTATTATAGGTTTTGTGTATTCTTTCTTTTATTATTGGTTCATAAAAGTGTTTGGGGGTAGGAGTTTGCTTCTAGAACTTTTCTGATTTTTTTTCAGATTATTTGGTCTGTATTTTGGATGTGAAAGTTGGATAGCACGATCTGTTAGGTTGTTGATGACGCTTTTTTTGTAGTTGTTTGGTGTGTGGGATTTAAAGTTTAAATATCTTTGTAGCCACACTTCTTTCGTATACCAGTTGGTTTCAATAATACCGTCCTTATTATATTTAACTGTTAAATCTAAGAAGTTTATGCTATTGTTCTATTTCCTTAGTGAATTGTAACCTTGAGTGATAACTATTGAAAATATTAACAGTGTATTCTGTTTTGTCTTTTGGTAAGCAAATAATGCTGTCATCTACATATCTTTTGTAGAATTTTTGTTTGTAATTTAGTGATTTTAATACATTATTTTCTAATTCTTCCATTACTAAATTTGCTATAGGGGCCGATATGGATCACCCCATGGCGGTTCCGAAAATTTGTGAGAATAATTGTTTGTTATAAGTGAAAGATGTACAGCTTAGACATACGGTCATTGCTTTAATAAATTCGTCTTCGTCTTGGTTAACAGATGAATATTTACTAATTTCGGATCATTTATTTTTTATACATTCTATTGCTAAATCTGTTAGAATATTAGTATATAGTGAGGTAACATCAAGTGAAATAATAATATGATCTCTGGGAACTGTTTGGTTTTTTTTTTTATAAATTCACAAAATTGCCATGAGTCTTTAACCAAGGATTCCGTTTTTCCTAAAACATTACTTAGTATGTTAGATAAAGACTGTGAAAGATTATATGTGGGGCTATTTATATTACTTACTATTGGTTTTAATGGAATATTTTCTTTATGTAGTTTTGGTAGGCCGTATATGAAGAGAGCGTGGCCATTGTGACAAATGTTTATTTTTTTGTTGTTCACTAATTAGGTTTTTTCTGAGCCACCATTTAATGAGGTCATTAAACTTATTTTGAATTTTTTTTTGTTGGGTTGTGATTTTTTTTTGTGTTGTTTCGTCATTAAGCATATTATTCATTTTTCTCTCATACTATGTTTTATAAATAATTACAGTTTTATTACATTTGTCTGCTGTTAGTATAAAAATATTTGAATTTTCTGTTAAAATTTTTTTGTTTCTTTAATATGATTTAATTGGTTTTTGGTTCTATTATTTGCATTTTTTAGTTTATTTTTATAATTTGTAAGTATATTATAGATTCTGTTCCTAATTTCGTTGTTAATATTTATTAACAATACCTAACAATGTAAAATATATATTATGTGTGGGACCAAAATTCTCTCTGCCTTGTAATAATTTTCCTATCGATAAAATAATTGCAAATATTTTTATACCAACAGCAGACAAATGTAATAAAACAGTAATTATGTATAAAACATAGTATGAGAGAAAAATGAATAACATGCTTAATGACGAAACAACATACAAAAAAAAATCACAACACAACAAAAAAATTCAAAATAAGCTTAATGATCTCATTAAATCATGGCTCAGAAAAAACCTAATTAGTGAACAACAAAAAAATAAATGCTCCATGAAACATTTTAGGTACCCAGGGTAACAATTTTTGAAGATGATTATATTTTTTTTGTCGAAATCGGTCTAGTGCTATCGCTATTTGGTGTAAATCTTCGGGAATACTTGTAGAAACGCTCCGCCTTGATATTCGATTTAAATCCAATTTTCGAAAATTATTATCATCAAAAGCACTTTTGAAGAATACCATTCCTGCACTGTCTTGCCTGACTTCAAAGTGAACTATTTTTGATATTAAGAAGGGCTCACTGTCTTCCGATGTTTTTTTCATAATAAAAGGTGCATTTGGGCCCTCACACAATTTCTTGCAATCCACAAAGTCCTCAAGTTCCATATTAACAACAGTGAATGGATTTTTAGTACTGCATAATGGTACCACCTGCTGCCAATCCCAAGGCGTAATGATGCGCAACTGAGGTATTTTTTTTTCTCTTTCAATTACGGAGTGATCGCCGTCTGCCTCTAAGTGGGTATGCCCTCTCGACAAATACTTGTGAATAATTACTTTCAGACTCGGTTTTAATTTAAATATCCACTCATAACACATTGTCATCTGTACGTTACGATTCTGAGAAGGGTAATTATCTGACTAAATTGTGAGTTGCTCAGTCGTTTCAGAAACATAAGAACTCACGAATTTTAATAAGCAGGATGCTACTTCGTTCCCGCCACGACCAGCTACACTTTCGTCCCACATCATGCAAAAACATTTTTGAGCCGTTGAGTCATGAATTGTGAGGTTGTATGTCCAAAGCTTTAGAGAGTAGTAGCTTTGAGAGTTATGCAATTCAGGCGTTGGCAAGCATTTCTGAAGATCGATCATGGGAACTTTTTCTGAATTAGTCAGTCGTGATCGTTTTTTGTCTTCAGATTTGAGAGAATACCTCTTACTAGCGTCTGTTAAATGCCTTTCGTAATCTTCTTGCAGGATTGTCCTTTCTTCTATAGATGACTCCTGAAGTTGTATCTTGTATTTATCACAAATATCGCAAGTGTCCGAATCGGGTGTTTTGAAGGAGTAATTGTACTCATAGTTGAAAATTTCCGAATAAAGCCATTCTTTAGCAATATTCTCATTTGGGACATTAGCGTCCCTACAATCATCCAAGTATAGCTGGTACATTCTCGAAATATTTAAGTGGTTACCCAAGTACCTCTTTCTGGTTTTTTTGCTGCTATAATGCGATTCATACGTTGGAAATTTGGAAATATGGCTTTTACTCCATTTCTGACTGCTTCTGATATTTTATTACTAGGAGTATGTTTTCCTCTTTTATCTGGAGTTACAAGTCCACCTTCCCTTTTTTTAGGAGAGCAGTATCAACTGTTTGTTATGAGATACACAACGTATTTAAAAAAAATTTTTTTAGAAACCACTACTTTGAGCCCATTTTCTTCAAAACTATAATGGTTGGTAAATTGCCGTTTTGACCGACGTTCACCATTTCTTTCTCTGGTACACTTTATAGGAATTTGTTCAACTCGGGAGGCTACAAATTGTCTCTTCGTATCTATTGATTTTTGGATTACTCCAAAATTTATAATTGATGTTACGACGTTTACCTTCTGAAATTTCTTCGCTGCATTTCAACTTACATGTATCTGGACAAGATAACTTAACCGTTTTGCGTTCAACAATTCTAGTTTCGGATTCGCTTTTGGTTTTTTTGCCTTTCTTCCTTTTTTTATCTTCGACTTCTTCATCAGATTTATCACCAACTTCTGACTGAATATTTTCATCATTATTTTCCTTTTCACTCATTTCGTAATCCGGATCGAGCACGTCATCATCACTGTCAAAGTCTGAGAATTGTTCATTTCCTTCTGGAGTTCGATGTGAATTTTCATCAAGAGCTGCATCTGCTGTTACGTGAACTGGCTCATTTTGCTCTAATGTCTCAATATTGATGTGGACTTCATATCTTATGGTTTCACCTAAGATAATAAGCATATTCTTAGATACAAATAAAAACTTTTTTGAAAAAACCGCCTTAAAAAAAAATGCGCTAAAAGTGAAAAATAAATAAATTTTTATAAATATTCTAAATTTTTTAAATCGGTTACAAATTAATATTGAAAAACTAAAATAGTATAATTAATTTATAGTCGATTTCAAAAATTCCGAATATTTATAAAAAATTATTTATTCTTTACTTTTTAGCGCATTTTTTTGAAGGCACATAGCACAAACACGGTTAGGTTTTTTCTCATGTTATTGGCACTACTGTGGACTTGACATGGCGCAAAATTTAAAATTTCCCGAGGCAGATAATGTTAAGTGGACTTAACGTTGTTAAGGACTAATCTAATCATGGACTTAACATAGTTTATACTGCGCTATTTTTGAAACGGTTATAGATAGGCAAGTTCTGAAAATAGCATTTTGAAGTGTAATTTGTGTTTAGTGACAACGTAAAAAACCCAATTTAGCCAATTTTGGACTTAACATACTTTGCCTCTGAGGTACAGATATACAAGATAGACTGCAACGATTATAATGGTACTTATATAGGACAATCAAAACAACATCTACATAGAAGAGTATACAAGCACAAATATAGTATAAAAACTCAAAACCAAAACACGACAGCACTCGCCAAACACGCCATAGAACAAACCACCGATTTAACTTTAACAATATACAAATATTAGAAAAGGAACCTAACTATAACCGAACAAACATGCATGAAATGCTGCAAATAAAAAGACATACCAACACAATAAATAATTGCACTGATTAGAAAATTTAAGAGAAACCCTACTTTAACTTAATAAATTATTGGGATACATTACAACATGAATTCAATTTTTACATCTTACCGATACAAAATATTAATTCTTGAAATAAAATATCTTATATACTCACCATTTAAGCAAAACACCCACAGTAAATTATATGTATACATTTTCAATGTTATCTCTGTAACATAAACAAAACTTTAAGAGCCAACACACCATATTATAATATCTCAGTTGCGTTAAAACAGACAATCCGGTAACACCAAACATGTAACAAAATTTAAAACTAATAGCTATATACTTAATAGTGTAAGTAAATAATGTAATGTAAAATAACCATAACTATGTTTTTAAAATATATTAATTGTAGTTCTCTGATGATGGTGTAGTAAACCTAAACGTTAGAAAAAAATAATAAAATTAGTTATATCTGACCGAAAAAAATAATTTTTTTTTAATAAATTTTGTACAAAATGTTACAGGAGACGCATGGACTTTATATTGTAGATGTAGTTTAACAATTTTTTTAGTTCTTTTCAAGTAAAATACTTTTCCTGCTTTTTCTCAAGATTTACATTTCTGGATATATGGGGTTTCTCAAATAAGTGATCCACATATAAGACCGCAATAGATTCAAAAATGATTTTTATAAAAATTATAAGTTTTTAAGTATCGCATTATGCTTACTTGGTGACATTAAAAAGGATTCCATTTGGGGTTTCTAAAATTTTTGTTTCAAATTAGAATAGTAGCAGCTGTGTCAGATATTTTCAATACTCCTAAGATAATTGTGTAAGATGCAAGGACTGTGAATTTTTTATATTGTTACGTGTTTGCTATCCACACAAACACCTATACTCGTAGATTCGTTGATTGAAAGTCCAGGTAACACTTACTCACTACTTTATTTACTAATTAACAATTAACAACAATAGATTAATCACTGTCCTAATTATAATCACAACTGAACACTTATAAGTCTCTTTCGTATTTCTTCTTTACTCGTTCACGTTCGACTTCAGACTAAGACTCGGCCCACCGTGTGTCTTATTTATACCTCCGTTCACACAATCTAGGGCATTCCAGAATATTCCCGGCCGTTCGTGTACAATTCCAGCCTAATCTAACCAGTCTGCACAGTCCAGTGGCGTAACACTGCCCCCTCCTTAAGCCTGAACGTCCCGATCAGGCAATTCATTATTCCCTGCATACTTGGCTAGTCGGTCTATATGCACCACCTTCATCTTAAATTTTAGATTTTGTTGAATTCTATATACAACGTCGTTTAGTCTGGTGACGACAGTGTAAGGTCCTTCCCAGGGCGGGTGAAACTTCGGGGACCCGCCTTTCTTTCGTTGTGGGTTATAAGCCAAACCAAATCTCCAGCCTGGAACCCTCCTGAATTTGCCTTAAGATCATAACTAGCCTTCATGCGATCACTTGCTATGGCAATTCGCTCAAAAGGAACCCTGGCGTTATATTGCTTATTTCTTATTTGTGGCTCCATTCTTGCCGCGCAAACTTCACATTGGCGGCACCAAGCCTCCACATCTTGACGACTGTTTACCCAATAGAAACGTTGTCTTACTTTTGTCAGGGTTTTGTTGATGCCAAAATGTCCACCAGATGTTCCATTATGCACTTGATGAAGTACATCTGCTACGTGACACCTGGGGATTAACAATTTCAAAGTAACTTTCCTCCCATCTGGACTTTCCCACGCTCTTTTCAGCAGTCCATCCTCTACTATAAGGGAGTCCCATTGTACCCATAAAGCCTTCAGCCCCACTGATTTATTTGAAATGTACTTCCAATCGGGACGGGTCCCTCT
The DNA here is from genome assembly GCA_029963845.1 of Rhamnusium bicolor. NCBI lineage: Eukaryota > Metazoa > Arthropoda > Insecta > Coleoptera > Cerambycidae > Rhamnusium > Rhamnusium bicolor. Next base: position 14,322 of record JANEYF010004297.1, on the reverse strand, counting down.
TTCTTTCCATTTCAGAATAGGACCAGTCTCGTTATCGTTTAACTGCGCTTGCCTTAACGACTCTTTTGTCCAATAATCCGGAACATCAATCTTAACGGCCTTCATCATTTGTACCTTTTGTTGTTCTACCTTACGGTGGCAAGGCTTGCAGTCTTTCTGACACGGTCTTTTGAAAAGGCCATCTGCTATATTCCGCGAAGTACCAGCTCGCCAGTTTTCCTGCGGCTTCTCCATTACTGAGACCCTCTCAGGGATGCGCTGACGACAGTTACTCTGAATATGGCCCACTCTGCCACACTTATAACAGCGCATACGTCCTCCACTCTGTCTTCCACTACTTTGCTGTTGGGTGTGTCTCGGATCTTGAATGTTGAGCTCATGACAGTTCCTCTTAATATGGCCCAATTTGCCACACATATAACAACGGATGCCTCCATTCGGCCTCCCACTACTTTGTTGCTGGTCTTCTCTCTGCTGGGAGTTCGATTGTGTCAGTAATTGGGTCAACATCTTGTGTAGATCAGATATCTGGTTTTGTGTTGTGTTGTCTGGCTTGTCTTCCTCCACACTCACAGCTCGTACTCTCTGATTTGATTGTGTGGTATCCTTATAGGCAGCCTCAATCTCGAGTGCATGTACTAAAGCCTTACTACTAATCTTATGCCTGGCTAACTTAAGAATTCGCCTAACTTCCTGGTCCCTTACTCCATCAATAAATGTACCAACTGCTAACTGTTGTTGAAATTCCATTGGTGCATCAGGATAGGCTAGATGGGCTAATCTTTCTACCGCAGCTTCAAACTCCTGGAGGCTTTCTCCACCTCGTTGTCTGCGTGATTTGAGCTGAGCCTGATATACTTGGGCGAGATGTTGGTCGCCATATCTTAGTTCTAACGCTGCCTCCAAAATGTTAAAGTTTTGTTGCTGTACGGCAGGAATTGTTTGGAGCTTGGCCCCTTAGTGCTAATACCAATGCTGTTGCCTTTTCCTCATCGTTCCAGTTATTTGAACGCGCAGCTGCCTCAAATTGTCTCTTATAAGTTGTCCATGAACTTTGACCGTCGAATGAAGGTGGTTGTAACCTAGCACCAGACGACAGTACTAATTGGCCACCCTTCTCTCTTAATTGTTGTTTGAGTCGGGCTACTTCTCCTCTGACTTCGGTTATTTCCCCTTCAACTTGGCTGACTTTTTCTTTAACTTCACTGACCTCTCCTTTAAATTCATTAACTTGTCCTTCGACTTCACAGACTTTCCCTGCGACTTCAGTGACTTTTTCGATAACATCTCCTTTAAATTTTTCAGTGAGGGAGAAAATGGCTGCCTGCTGTTCCTCTAGGCTTCTTTTTATATCTTCGTTTTCCTCCAATCGTCTTATTTCCAAGCCCTCCATCATTTTTCTTAAGTCTTCTTTTTCTTCCTGGCGTTTTCTCTCTTGAGCCTCCATAATTTTTCTCTGTTCGTCTTTCTCTTCTTGTCGTATTCTTTCTTGTTCTTCTTTTTCTTCCTGACGTCTTCTCTCTTGTTCTTCTTTTTCTTCCTGTCGTATTATCTCTTGTTCTTCTTTTTCTTCCTGTCGTCTTCTCCCTTGTTCTTCCTTTTCTTCCTGTCTTTTCCTTTCATGATCTTCCATAATTTTCCTTTGTTCGTCTTTCTCTTCCTGTCTTTTTCTTTCTTGATCTTCCATAATTTTCCTTTGTTTTTCTTTTTCTTCCTGTCGTCTTCTCTCTTGATCTTCCATAATCTTCCTTTGTTCTTGCATTTGTTGCACCAATGCTGCAAGTAAGTCTTGTGTTTGTTTCTCCGCCATGCTTCTTGTTGTTGGCATTAACTCACGACACGTAAATCAGTTCAAAATAAAGTTTATTTTACTATAAAATCCGTAAAATGTTGATATCACGTGTATTTTAATAATGGAATGTTCCAGAAAAATCTCGAAACAGCACTAGAAAGTCTTATTTAGAGTCTATACTTCTTTTGTGTTGACAAAATTCACCTATCTCCACTAATTGTCCAATGGAATGTTCGAGAATTTTCACGAAATACCACTAATAAGTCTTGTTTTGAGTCTATAACACGTCTCCGTTAACACAGTCTACGTATCTTCTGTGGTTTCCAAATCGAATGTTCTAGAATTGTCACTAAAAGTCACTTATAGTCTTGTTTTTAAGTCTACAACACGTTCCCGTCGACACAATTCACGTATCCCCTGTAGTTTCCAAATAGAATGTTCTGGAATTTTACCGAAATTGCACCAGTAGTCCTTTTTCTCAGTCTACAACACGTTATTACTAGCGGCACTCACGTATTTGCAGCTGTTTCTAAATCGAATGTTCTAGAAACTCCTCGAAAATTCACTTTAAGTCACTATTCAGTCCAGAAATAGTCCTCCAAACACTGTCCAGTAGCTTAATTCTCCGTGTTACCACTAATTTCTGAGAAGAACACTGTAGAACCTGTTCGAATATTCCAGAAATTTCTCTTCCAATCCACTTCCGACACCAAATTGTTACGTGTTTGCTATCCACACAAACACCTATACTCGTAGATTCGTTGATTGAAAGTCCAGGTAACACTTACTCACTACTTTATTTACTAATTAACAATTAACAACAATAGATTAATCACTGTCCTAATTATAATCGCAACTGAACACTTATAAGTAGAGCTGTCCGATGTGCCTGGAGTACAGCCACGGTCTTGCGCTGTCGTCACACGTGCCGATTTAGAAGTGATTTCCGCTGCAGTTTTATTTGAAAGGTTAATGCGTGAGGTTGTACCTATAAATTATACATAATGTCAAACGCGCCAAAGGGTGAAAAACGACCGTACGCGGACACAGTGAATAAATTTATCGGTGAATTTCAGGATTTATTCTATGACGGATGCAAAATAATTTGTAAAGTTTGCAATCAAGACTTAATGTGCTGGCACAAAACAGATTGTCGTCGTCATATCAATACCGTGCAACATCAAAATAAAAAAAATGGCATGCCTTTGACAACTCAGTTTATGTTTGATTTATTGTTAATGTTAATAGCCTGTAAAATTCCGCTACACATACTGGATAAACAACCATTTCGGGAGTTTTGGAATAAATACAATCCCCAGGTGAACTTACCAAGTCGTACATCGTTACGTAGATATATTCCAGCTGTTCGTGAAGACATTGTAAATAGGATTAAATGTGGATTAAAAAATACACGGCTCTGGTTATGTATTGACGAGACGACAGATTGTAAAAAAAATTCTATTTTAAATATTATAGTACGTGTACTGGACCCTCTTAAACCAACATTTCCACGGCTTTTTATTATGCTGAATATTTTCAACAAATAAAAGCTGTGATACTACAGTTCAACCCTAACGAGGCTGCAGCTATTAGGGAAAGCCAGACAAGCTTTCAAGGCGTTTCCCTTGAAACAGATTTAAAAAGTATTAATAACAATTATAGGGGACTACACGACGCAATAGAAAAATTGCAAAATAGTTCGTTGTCGTTAGTGGAATCGCTGCAAATAGTGGACGACGTAAAAACACAGCTACAGGCTATAAATGACGCAAAAAATAATCGCGTTAGTGAAAAATTCGAGAGTGTATTACAGAAAGATCCTGATTTTAGCAAATTAAGACAAATTTGTGATGGTGCATCTACAACTTCGTTAAGTGAGTTCACAGATTGTTTTACTTATGCGAACATCGCTGACAGAGACAGCTGTAGAAACATACCTGATGCTATTATACTATAGATCTTCCCCACTTTGTGATGACGACAACCAAACTACTTCATAAATCTGTTTAAAAGGGTGAGTTTTATACAAATTTTTATAAAATGTAACATTATTGTTAAAATTTCTTTCCATTTAATATACTTATTCAAGTATTATGATATGATGTAAACATATGAGTCATATGACGGCTCTGGCGGCCAGGTGACCTCGGACAGCTCTACTTATAAGTCTCTTTCATATTTCTTCTTTACTCGTTCACGTTCGACTTCAGACTAAGACTCGGCCCACCGTGTGTCTTATTTATACCTCCGTTCACACAATCTAGGGCATTCCAGAATATTCCCGCCCGTTCGTGTACAATTCCAGCCTAATCTAACCAGTCTGCACAGTCCAGTGGCGTAACAATATTTTGTACTGTCATTCTTATCTGATGTGCTTTATACAAGTTTTTAGGTAGATAATAAATCAAACACAATATTTTCAATACATTTTATCATAGAAACTATTAAAACGACTACTCTATCTAAAAGAAAAAAAATATTGAGTTTAGAAAAATGGACACCAAAAAGAAAAATTTGTACACTTAAAAAATGATTCTCTCCATTTATTGCTTAGTATGTACACTGAGAGAAAAATCTATTAGACGTAATTAAAAATTGAATTACTGCTGCATAAAACTTCAATTAAATAGGGGACAGCCAATATCATTTGCTACAATTATTAAAGTCATTTTTCTAAAAAGTTCTAATAATGGTTACTAAAAATAAATAAATATCTCCAACAATGACGTTTGTAGTTTGTACTCCCATTATTTGTGAATTTTGATATAGTCATTAGACCCCTTTAATAGCATGTATGTGGAAAAATTACTGGAATAGCAAGCACACTTGTAAGCACTTCAATATTTGTGATAACATTACAGTAATGGTTACTAGATACTTTAATTGATTTAACTGAAGTACTCAACTACAGTTACTAGTTATTAAACAATGGCTATTAGCGACTTTAATAACCTTTATTAATATACTCTATTTACTGTAGCAAGAATAGTTAATACATATTATGTACAGCGTGTCACCGTACAATGTAGGCGTGATTGACAAAAAATTTTCGACTTGAAATTTGATGTTTGGCGATGTAGGCTTGCTTTGTTAAAAAATAAATTGTAACTTATTTTTTTTAATTGTCAACTGGGTCACGACGATCAAAAAATTTATTTTCTGTATATTAAAGTGCCTTTTCCTTAAGTGACATCGATATAAATGTTACTTGAAGAAGTCGCTTAAATTTTACAATTGTGACAGTACGACAAATTTCAACAAGCCTACTTTGATTTTGATCCTTTTTTGGTGTAGGCATAAAGTAACTTTTTCGTAAGATTTGATAAAAATTTAGCACAAAGTTAATTCTGAACAACTCTCTTATATAAATAAAGTTTTTCATTATCTCTTACGAAGGTACTTTGCCCACACAGAAAGGGAAAAAGATCAAAATAGGCATGCTGATTTGAAATTTGTTATACTATCATTATTTTAAATTACAAAGGATTTATTCAAGTAAAATTTTTCTATATCTTTTAAGAAAAAGATACGTTACCTACACAGAAAATACATTTTTGGATCCTGTCGAGGTCTACTTGATTCTTCAAAAATAAAAATAAATCACAAATTATTTTTTAAGAAAATGGGCCTGCATACCCAAACATCATATTTCGACTCGAAAATATTATTTGTCATTCACACCTATATAACAGTAAATCCAGGGACACTCTGTACATTTGATACTTCAAAAAACAGCTGAGTACATTTCAAGGCAAAAATGATGATGATTAACTTAATAAGTATGTCTAAACATACAGTTCATTATTGAGATTCAGAATTTTTATATACTTTGAATGAAACATTTGTTTCAACATATATTATTTTCATACATGAGAATAGTTTTGTCTTTTTATTTCCAACTGCCTTTGAAGTATGCTAATGATGGCAACTGGAAATAATCACACAAATAAATGAGGTGCAAATTGTAAGAAAAAATTTTCAATAATAATTACTGTAAATAAAAGTTACAAAGAATCATTTTTTCTGACACTGTAAATCACCATAATTTCCACTAGAAAATGTATATACCTAAGTTTCCTGAAATAGACAGCAGACATCTTATTTTTTTTAGATTTTATTTCACAATAAGAGCTCTCAAATGAAATAGTGGATTTTTGGAATGGATTAGAAGCTGATTTTGGAAAAGAATATTTTTTGTAAGAAATACAAATAGGTACCACAAACAGTATTTATTGACGAAAATATAAATTTTCACTTAAAGAAAAAAATATAAATAAACTTCTATAAGAACAAATACCTACAACAAATCAAAAAATAATACATATTTAAATTTGTCTTAAATGATGGTTAGAAACATTCCCAACTCCCAACCGAGATGTTTTTCACTTTCACGTACAGAAATCAATCACATCACGCATCATTGCAATCTAACGCAACTACACAATTAGACGATTAGTACTGAATATTTTCCAAGTAAACATTTCCCAGATAACCAGAAAACAGTGAAAACAAAACACTTTAATAATGCTAATTCTACTAAAAACCCAATGCCGATTCGATGCACATAGAGGTAAATAGCACATCTTATTACTATTAGTGAGGCGACAAATAAGAGTAATTAGGGAGTATTTTAATATGCCGCATTAATAACGATTGTTAGATGGGTAATAAGGATTATTATGATAGCAAAACACCAGCAGCAATTTGTTTTGTTTTAATACAGACTTACTCCAATAAGATATGTTATTTGTAGTAGCTGGGGAACAGATAGTAATAATAAAACTGTTTTAGGAAAATGATTTTAATTAAACTTAGTACTTCGATATGTTGTAAATATTATATTTGCAATAATGGTTACAATTTTTTCAGTAGTATTAATTAGGATCATTTTAGCAAGATACTTTAGTAGGTCGAATTTTCTCAGTGTATCGTTCATTTAAGTGATCGCTTCATAGTTTGACAAAATATGGGACTTCAATTTCAGTAAATACTAACTCGAACATTTATTGAATTTCAGTGATAATAAGGTTTAATCATTTTATCAATAACAAGTTGATATACATAAATGCCATAAATATTTGACAATCTGTTGCAAGGATAAAGTTATATTGTTTCGTTGCTATATGGTAACGCTAGACTAGTTCACCGACGTAATTATTATTTAATTGTTTATTTATTTACATATTGGCTATAAAGTTAGGCTATTTTGATACTGTTTTAACAGCATATTTTCTGTATTTTTTTTATTTATCATAGACATGGTTTCATAAAGCTTTGAAAATGGTGCGAAGAAGCGTTGGATGTTGAATCTATCTGCATTCATTGAACCAGCAGAGAGCAATGTCCTCACTGACGAAGAATCTGGCGGTGAGGATGATGTAATGCATGTGATATTAATCATTGGCCTGGTCGCCAACTTATGGATAGCAGATTATATTTAATGTAATTTTATTCAAGATTTTTCAACTTCAGATTTTACATAATATGCAAATTTTACTCCAGGAGAATTATTTGAACTTTTTTCGATGACAAAATTACTAGTCTCATTATTAAGGAACATAAAAACACACATTTCAATTTGTTTCTGCCTTTTATTTTGATCTTCAAACAAAAAAATAAATTGACTGTATACCCTTAGTAAAGCCTAACGTTACCATATGGTAATACCTTTATTTAAAAAAACTAAGGTATATTTTTTAAAATGTATGGTAAATACTACTTTAATATCAGCCTAAAATAACATATATGCAAACATTTCCTATTTTAAAAGAAACTTTTTCGACAAAACTTTATATCAAAAACAAGATATAAAGTTATTTTGTTAGGTATTTTTTAAGGTATCCTATTGATTCTCAAATTTGGAAGATTACTTTCGAGACACCTTATATACATACATACATATTTTCTTACTTAGACAAGAAAAACGTTTATTTATATACGATAAAAATATTGTTAAAATCGATTCGAAAATATAATGATATCATTGTTATAATCATTTACAATAATTCAAAAGAAACTTACCTTGAGCAGCTGATATGAAAAACACTTTCTCAACGGGATAGCTTTTATAAACCCATGGTAGATTTTCTTGATCTTTAAGGAGAGCGAATGAATCAACTATCAATCTAAAAGCTGTATTATCTGCTATCATTTTGGTTGTTGATAGATTTGCATTAATCTAAAAGAGTAGAAATTCGAAATAAAAAAATTATAAATATTTTCATATTATGCAAAATAATAGAAAAATTTTAACGTTACTAATAGTCAATTACGAATAATTTGCCACTAAAAAAGATGCAAATAGTTGAAACGAGTTGCAGAATAGTTATGCGTTTAACAGGCATTTTCTATTTAAAGACAGTTCTGTAAACCAATTAAGTTTACCAGAGCGGTAACTGAAAAAAATGACAGTTGTTTCTTGGTAGCTGGTTGCAGCATAAAATATACACATTGTATTCTTTTAAAGTACTTTTTTCACATAAACGCAAAATATGTCAATCTATTTGAATTTCTCTGTCGATTTCTGAGAGCTAAAACACAAAAAATTGCAATTATGAAAAATACAGGGTGCACTTTTAATTGGAATTTTGATATATACCTAAAATAACGGGATAGTACTTTTAGATTTCTTATTATTTATGAAATTTAAATTCTACTATTACGATAGAATTAGGATATAAGGTACTTTACGGATTGTTAAAAAAAATTCATTTAACTTTTATTAATTTTTTTTGTAAATTATTTAATTCACTTTTGTCTCTGGATCCCTAAAAACTATTATATTGTTACATAAAGTTTATACATCATTTTGGTAGATTCGATACATTAAATTTTGTTAGAACAGCAAAAGGTAGTAAACGTTTTTTCTCCATCACGAGGATTTTGTTCTATATGACAATTTTTAATGTGGGCCTTGAGATAATAAAACAGATTATTAAACCGCATAATTTGATAAATCATTTCATTAATTAATAACCTGCAACATAAATACTATACGCTGTGTTTGGTATATTGTTATTTTAATTATTTTAGTAATCACGTATATGTTCATTAGATATATTATTTGAAGTTGGAACAGTTTTATGTTAATAAATGGGTCGAATCTCTGCTACAACCATTAAAGTTCGTTATATGCAGAGAGATGTCCCTGGTAGTTTTAAATTGTAAATAATTTGTTTGTTTTTATAGGGAATGCTTTTTCTTTTAGGTAGATAGAATATTGGTATTGAGTGAATTATTTTTACTAGTTGGACCACATCTTATCTTAATGCAATGATTAGGTGTTAGTTCAACATAGACCTATTGAGGTAATATAAGATGTAATACTATTGGATCATGTGTTAGTTCACAATGAATCAGCATTGGTTCTACTAGGTGATAATATATTGATGTTGTATAATATATTTCGATGGCACACCAGTGGGACCCATGTAAGTAATAAGTAATAGAATAGAAATTTTCAGGTTTTTAATATGCTTGTTTAAATTCTGGGTAACCGGAAATATGTGCATGCAATATTCGGCTGAATGTTGGACAAAAGCAGAAGACATTAGTTGAGCTTTCAAAAGATTATCTTCCCAATTAAATGATCTAAGTATGGATTCGCTGCATGCTGCGAATTATGATTTAAATTATTGCTTCCATAATGGCGAGTGCCGAGAAGATTCTGATAGGTAGTCCTGGAGTGGGTTTGGAACCTTTGATGTGAAGATAACACTGACGTAGTTTTCCACGAAACACCAAAACACTATATACTGCACTCGATGCGCATTTCGCCAACCAAGTTTGCATCATCTGGAGAAGATTAAAAACTAAACTTATGCTAACAATCTACTCTATTTATACCTAAACTATTGTCATGGTTCACCGGACCGTCACGATTCGGTGAACCATAATCCACTAAGCAATAAAGGTGGCTATTTGGGATAGGCCCTCTGTGCTATTTATACTATTTTTACACTTTATGATTTCCAAGCTTTCAAATGCATCCAACTGTCTAGTATTTGTAACATTCTAAAATAATCTTAAATTGCTAATATCTATTTTATGATTGTTCTCAAACGCATGTTGGGTTACACTAGACTTATCTGTTCTACCATATTTGAGATGGGCCATATGCTCTTTGAATCTAGTTTGAATTGATCGTCTAGTCTGTCCAACATATTTTCTATTACAGTCCTTACAGCTAATTTCTTAATCCCCGACTTTTCCTTTGTTTCAATTTTGTCTTTTGGATTGCCTAAAAGTTGTAGTTTGTTTCCCGATGAATGAACCACTGTCATACCTACATCTTTAAAAATCTTACCAATACCACGGATGAATCGAGGATCGAATGGAATCGATACAAATTTCGGATTTTCTCTTCCATTTTGAAACGTCGAGGAATTTCGAAGCGACTCTTTAAACTTTCGTTTTCTAATTATTTTATCAATTAAACTTACAGAATATCCATTACTCACAGCTATATCCTTAATCGATGACTTTTCTTTTTCAAACCTCTCCTTATTGAGGGAGAAGCTTAATAGACGATGGACTAGAAAATTAATAGGTACAGTGATAGGTACAATGATGGTGCAAAGCTATGTCACAAGTACTATAATGGTATTCTATAGTTAGAAGAATTTTGTGAGCAAATGGTTGAAATGAATTTAAAACAGTTTCTGTATATAATAGACAAATACCTACCTAAAAAACTTATTGAGAAATATCAACTTGACCAATCTCATGATGATGATGATAATACATATGATTAAATTCTATTTATTCATATTACTATACCATTTTACTATAAAATATGTAAATAGCATATGTAATAATAATAAAAAAAAAACAAAAAAAAATCACTTTTATTTTCTTCTCACTATTTTCCAAATTAAAATATAACACATTCAGAAAATACATATTAGTTTTATTACATATTTGGTTACATTAGTAAATTAATACCTCAAACTATTACTAAGCGTAAGTAAACACATATTGTAATTTTACAATACATTTGAATCTACAATACGTCTATTAATAAAATGAACATTTGCTAAAGTGACATAGGGATTTTGGTGCCAACAAAACCGCTCTGAACTGAACCATCTACGACACTGTATGTTAAATAAGTGTTGTGAAGTATGAGAACATACACTCGAGTTTGTTCAGGGAACTTCGTTTTACGGGTTTCAAACTATATTTTTATATCTACAGTGGATGATTTCATGGCATCTGGCTGGTGGGAGCAATCAATGACAAATAAAGGATTTTTTCTGAATTCTCCAAAATTCATCATTAGTTCACCCATATCTTTATCATAGTAACTGCGCTGGAAGTTTTCATAGACACAGTAGGCTGCAGAGTTGAGTTTCTTATCGAAATCCAAATTTCAACGTTCATATGGGAACACCTCAGAATTAAGATATAGTCGAATATTATTCATATCTGCATGTACAAACTGTGTGATATTCTTTGTTCTGTTGTTCGAATGGTCGTTGTTTGGAAAACCTTTAATAATGTAGCGAGATCTTTCGAGACTACTGGTGGTTTTAATGGCCCATATGTCAGAAGCCATATTACGCAGAGAAGGAAGCTCATAGAGATCCCACATATGATACACCATCTTAACTTTAGCATTATTACTGCTTTTATTAATTCGATTCAAAAGTTTAAGCTTTTGTCGATCTTCGGGCAAAATATGTCGTATCATCACTCAATTTTGCTAATTTCCAGTTCGGAGTCAACCTCCCCAATGTATGAGTCTTTAAAAGATCGGGCTATTCCCAAAATTAATTCCTGTATCGCATTCAAAATACGTTTGGTATAATCTTCAGCAAAACCCATGAGGTATTTAAGGGGAAGATTATGTTTAAACATATGACTGGTTGAGGCCCCAACTTGATGTTAATAGTGAACATGCATGTGTTTGTTTATATGACACCACAGTTTTCATTGTGGTAGTAATACCAGGCTTTCGAACAACAGCGACTTGTTCGCCACCCATTTCCAGGCGTATCTCTTCGAAAAGAAATGCGAGTGCATTGTTGGATAGATAACACCGCTTAGTAGTATCACTAGGTGTAAATTTTCCTTCTATATAGATGTAACTCTGTAATGTCACGTATGAGATATTGAAAATTGATGGGAATGCGTATTTCATCTGAATTTCTGTAATGTGGAGAACCATATGGTTTATATGTTCATGTAAACTAACTAGGGAATGATCAAAAACGGGTTAATCGAACACCTCAAGTTTTTCACTAGTTGCAATAGCAATCATTTTGTTATAATCTTACTTTTAGTCCAATTGATCGCAAAAAGTTACGATCCAGCCGACAGTCTATATCTTACCTGTTTCAGATTTACATGTTGAATGAATCGGTTTCTACACTTGGTCTTCTTTTTATCGACACTATTTTTAAATTATGTTGGTGGTGTACATACCGTTGTTGATTATATCGGAAACCCATTTAGCTAGTGGTATTAAAACTTCTTTAATTCAAGTTTTACAACAATGTTTACACTTCGAGAGTTGAATTAAATAACCGTTGTCGTCCAATATGTGTAGAGTAATATTATCGATAAACTGACGTCCTTCAGGTCTGACAGACAAATTATATGATATTGGCAGGTTCCCTGGTTATTTTATAGCCAGGCTCAACATCCACATCAAACTCGAAGAGGGTGTGCGAATCGTCAGCATTCAGTTATGCTCCTGAAATAATATTGCAATCTACACGTATCATTCTCACTTTCATAATATTGACTGGGAGTGTTGATTCATAACTTCTGTTTGGATGTAAATGCACAACTTCAAATCTCAACAGACTACCGATTGAATTCGGTTGCGAAAAGTCTATTTCATACTGTGACCAGATCTCACACTTTAATGTATTGTTATTTGTTCTCAACGAGAATATTTTTGCATAATCCTTTTCGTCAATGTTCATAGCTTTAAACAGTGCAAGATAGATTTCATCAATTTTATAGGCTCCAAGCGTATGCTAACAGAGGCAAGTGTGGCTTGATCGTTAATTCTATAATGAAAAATGTTATTACTTTCATCTATATTGAATATAGAATTGTAAAAGTAAAAATCCGATTAAACCCAAACCATGACGACTATCTATATCCAACTCAATGGGTGGATAAAAGTATGTACTAAACACACTTATGCGGCTTGATAGAGTGAAGGTGTGTTACATGTTACAATAATAGCTGTGTAACTTTCTCTTCGTCGGAGGCGATGATGGCGACATATTTATCTCATTACTGGATGCAACATTTACATCGGCGCACTTTACAATAACAGCAAAACACTTTACGAGGTGATGGACCATCATTAACATCAAAATTTGCCTTCCAGTCATTTACATAATATTCTTGATAGTATTGAAAATTTAAAATATCAATATCATTCTGGAGATTTGGGGGCAGCTTATCCCCACACGAACGTAATTTCGTGAGCTGCGCATCCAATTATCACTCCTTTGGGCATATCTGCAAGTTGCTATTAAGTCATCTTCGTCAGACTACATAGTCTAGAGTATGCAATTAATGGGTGACCCATTCGTTTAATGTCTTCTCTATCCATGGCCGGTGTCATAGTTGCTATCTCCATAGTGTTAGGTGTTTATAGAGAGAAATTTTAAGCACAAACGACCGCACCAAATTTTGCTGGCGATGATAATTATTATAGTATATTCTATCAACAGTCTTTGAACCACTATGGAGGTAATCAATTAATTCTATGGATGGGGGTAAATCGCCGAAACTGTCAAAGTATGTGACTAAACCACCACGTTTTTTATATACCACCCAATGTGTTCCACAACCATCTGAACTATCAAAATTGATGATGGCGGATTCATTATAATGTGGTTCAGAATTAGGTAGATTATCACGCATAAATACACCCCGAAAATATGGTACCTTCATCATCTCAGTATAATATTTAAGATTGATGTCGGTGAGAGGCCTTCGAGGCAGAGTATCTAATAGTTTTTTGAATTTTGTTTGAGATAAAGCCCCTACCCCTTACAATATAGTTTCATATACAATCCTTTACCATTCTTTCCAAGGAAAATCGCTTCCATATGTCTATTATGGTGATTTGCTGCAGCCAATTCTGCCCTGCTCGCTTTCACAGATTCAACTGCTTTAACAATACCTGCGGCACTTCCAGCCAAACTACCTACTGCTGATAATCCAGCAAAAATGAGTATCAAAGGTAAAAATGCTTCCGACTTTTGGTATCGGTATTATGCGCGGTGTACGAATATTACGTTTTCCACTAGTTGATTTTAGATATCGTCGTGCAGCTTGAAGTGCAATTCCAGCCGTATTCTTTGTATCCTTTACAACAGTTCGTCTACCACCAGATTTCCGTAAGGCATCACGTACTTTTGTGAACTATTCCAGAACCGAACGATATCTTTTTAATATTCCTCTTTTTCTTAATAACTTTCTTTCTCTTTGGAATAGTGTGTGTTGTTGACTTATAACCCATATCAAGTCATTGCTTTCCCTTCGTTATAGTTGTAACTAAC